>KI628558.1:179513-192559 GCA_000503235.1 Sclerotinia borealis F-4128
AAAAGGGTGAAAGGGTCCTAGGCGTAAGATGCCTAGGTCTAGAGCTATAGAGCTAGGGCTCTAAGCTGTGAAAGGAAGGTCAAAAAGAGCCGTCATATCATACTATGTATGTAGTATGAGCCAGTGGGCGGAAGAGAGCCGTCTGTTCCGTCACACTAATTATCTTTTGAATCCCTAGGTTTTTTTGATTCTTTTAAAAAGTATATGAAACAGTATAAAAAACGATATATAAATCTAAATCACGATTATACATATTGGATATATAAAAATAATAGATAGTCATTGTTGTAAAAATAATAGTATCTTGCCAAGCCCAAAATTAGGGGGATAAATTTTCAGATCATTATATTAAATTATCGATTTTGACTTTACCATAGCATCAATAACTTTTAGAATAATAAATATAAACATAGGAAATGCTTGAAAATGCCTATATATAGGTTTAGCTAGTAGGGATTCATTTTAAAGATAAGACAACTCCTTGGCCTCAAAATATAACGATGATTTTAGCAACCTGGATTATAAGATATTAACTCTATAATAACGTATGGTTTTTCCTTATGGAAATTCAAACTTTTTTATTATAAGATAATATCTTCCTAACCAGTTAATACGGTATACACAAAAACAAGATTATCAGCACATCAACGACCGTACCTACGTCGTTCAGACTCCACCGATCCCATCATGTCAGGAGGTCTGTGTGAGTGATTACCCTGATTTGGAGTTAGCAGGATTTGACGACTCAGTTTATGATGCGGTCTCACCTGGCTTGGGTACAGATAACGTGCTTGATCCGGATACTCTCGCCAGATTTCCCCCTCAAAGAATATTCGAGGTGCTGCTAGCAGTACTTCTAGTATTGGCACTGCTACTATTGGCTTACCTGGGTCATCCAAAATCTCAGGCCTTGATTGTACCGTTCCAATACATCGATCGTTTAGTTTGTACCTGCTTTGGCAAACCGTTATTCGATACATGAAAATACCATACTATCAGCATTGAACATGGTAGTATCGGCCCCTACGTCAGTTTCTGTAGGAACAAACAATACTCGAAGATATTAACCACCACCAAGTAACCCACCTGCAACAAACCAAGACAGGATTCAAGATCCTAGAGCGAGTAAATCGAAGACAAGGAGTTTCCCCAGTTGGTCAATCTAGCCTAGACAATTCAGAAAACCCAGAATAGCTATATCTGAAGGAGGATAGTCTCCAAGTATGACGGCATACATCAAATTCATCAAGTACACACACTCTCCGGTCCAAACCAACATATATCAAAAGCCAATTTGTCAAAGAGTTGACTTGGGTTACCACACCACGAGAGAGACTTCCACTCCCCAATTGCTTCTTGCTAAGCTCTACCGACTACGAACTCAAATTGCTCACGAAATTCTCTGGTAGCAAGAAGAGCTAGCTTCAATACCTACAGCAGCATAGAATAGAGAATCAAGAATCTCCATCTCAATTTCCGGAACTGAACTCGCGGCCGATTGACTCTTCAAAGTTCGGACTTGTATTCGATAATCAACTCTCAAGTTGGAACCGACTCTTCAATTTCCAAAATTAGATTCGTCTATCAATTGATCTCTCGGGCATTGATGCCTTATGTTGCATCAACCGCACCCATGAACCAACCCCGAATTCCACATACCTGTGACAGACCATAAGCTCATCGCCCATCCTCCGGCTACCCACTACCCATTGTTTGCATCCAGAATTCTGCCCGCCTTACCATGCCGAGCTCCCGAACCTTGCCTTACCTTTTAAAGTTCTTTCATGCCACACACACAATGCGACACTCATAAACACTCACCAACCTCTCAACCCAACAATCTAATCCCCCGTCCCCCATTCTTCTTACTTATCGACCCAACATCCACCCCACCCCAATAACCAACCCAGTGCATACATGTATAACCCCCATCCTCATGTACTCTCACCCTCACCTGCACAAAAAAGGAGTAGTTCATATCATTCACGCTGCAAACGCATAAACAACACGCCTGCCTGCCTGCTTGCCTGCACGTACATAAACTCATACATCTCCGACTCCGAGCAAAAATCCGGGGTTTATCGTTACATGGATATATGCATGGGTTTTGTGCGGGGGAGAGAGGGGAAGGAAAAACGTTAGTGGGGTACCTACCTAGGTAGTTTAGATTTGTTGGTGCTGTACTGTAACGTTACACTCACTCACTGGCTAACCTTACCCCACACAACTTATGTAGACGCAGATGCAGTAGCTAGCTAGCAAACTAATATTACTCCCTGTTTATATTCGCAATGTAAGTATCTTTCTTATCAGGGGTAATTTATATTCCACTTGAGTGTAGCTTGCTGCTGCATACTCTGTACAATATACTTGGGAAACTACCTGATACATACATACATACATACATACACACACTAGTCTCCCATTCTTACACAGAATACCCACCTATGTAGGTAGCTCAATAGGTCAAGTGCCGATTACACCACACCGCACTTGTACGACAAAAAATCATCTGACATTGATATGTCTAATGTTTGACTCAGTGCAAAGAGCATGTGATTTGGACTCATGAATCATTGTTTATCTTGTTTGTCTTATGTGTCTTATTTACCTTACCGAACCCCATTGTTAATCTAGTACCGGTACCGAATAGTATGTATCACGTAAATACCCAAAGAATTGAGTGTAGAACTTATATGTATGAATAAAAAATTTGCAATGCCAATACCAATGCTTGTACATCCGCGTATCCTGTACCCCCAAACTGTAGATGCAATGCTATGCATGCTATGGTTGTATCCGAGCTGATGTAAAGTAAGACATGTACATGTGAAGAGTTCTGTCTGTATCCTTGAATCAATGAAGTGAGGATCAAACTAAAACCAAAATATGAGTGGAGTTCAAAACTCTTTCATTAGAAAGGTAAGGAAGGCTATGGTATCTCGAGCAGGAAAAAGATTTGTTAAAATTCCCCCGAAACTCCAGATTCGTGATATCCCCCAAAAGAAAGAGGCCCATAATTTCATAATTGATCATCATATCGCCGTGTCCCATATTTCATGCATGCATCATAGCGGGGTTCATTATCATCTATGCCCTGAATTAGACTGCCACGCTCCCATTCTCTGTATCACATTTCGCGTCGCATGTAAGATTACATGTGCCTCACTCAGGTATTGTAGCGGGTGAGCCATCGATTGCAAGAAGAGCGAAGTGGCCGCCAACGACTGGACGGGCGATGAAGGGGCCAGACCACCAACTTTGTGATTGCGTTAGTATACTCTGCATGAGAGAAGCAATGATGGAAGTGTAACTTACTCTGCCGTTTGAGTATTGTAAAGATCGGTGAAGGCACGGTCGGTGGGTGTGACACCGATCCATGTTGCGAGCTTGGAAATGAACATGGATTTTGTGGAGGGAGAGGAAATGGCTGCTGCCCACATTTCCCAGTCGGCTATTCAGGGATATCATTAGTAATTGAAGAGCTGAACAAGAAAATTAAAACGCGTCTTAAAACTTACATTTGGTGCAAACATTTCTGGAGTCAAGTTGGACACCGTATACATTAGCAACGGTTGGATAATATGCGCTCTGCATATCGTAGATTCTCTTGGGGACGAAATTGAGTTTCAAGAGGGTGTCCGCGTAAAGATTGTACAGAAGACCGTGACCAGTGGAATCTTGGTAGGCCAGTTTGGTATGTGCCGGAACAGATGCAGTTGCCGGAACGATTGCCATTTTCTCCCATTGCGTGAAATAACTGTGTGCGATGTTGTCATAGTTTGACGCATCACCTAAGTTTCCAGTGAGATTCGCGATCACCGACATAGCTTCAATGGCAATGATGCCTTTGAGAGCTAGATTGGTTTGGTTTGCGAGAGTACCTTGGAAATCATCGGTCGAAAGTTGATTTGCTGGGACAAGGGCTTCAGCGATGAGGAAAGTAGTCCATTGCTTTAGTAAAGTGTAGTGTTGCGTTAGGTATGCCGTATCAGAAGCGTGCTGAGAGTATGCGAGAGTCATTATAATCATATTTCCACATTCTTCAAGAGGCATGGGTTCTGTGTGTGGTTAGCATGTGGTTATCATGTTTTGGGGGGGGGGATACATACCTCCATCACCAGTTGGATGCCCAACAGCACGGGGATAGTTAGAGCCAAGATCATGAATAGCATATTCTTGAGGGAAGTGGCCAGCTTCTTGATTCTCATAAAGCGGGTCGAGAAGATACTTTAGGAGAACAGGGTTTGAGTAGAGGAAGATAGGCATGGCCGGGAAGATGACATCGACGGTTTGAGTATTGCCATCAGAACTTATCTCTTTGAGAAAATAGTATGGTTTGTCTGGAGTTCCGCAGAGTTGAACAGCTCCAAAAGCTTGACGAGCCGAAAGCGAAGTAATGGTCAAGTAATCCTGACCTCCGGCTGCAAGCGAATCGACGGCAAATTTGTGATCCCAGACACCCCATTTGTTTACCCAGTCATTATAGAAATCGGAGACCTGGGAGAATTAGCATGATATCGGATTAAACAAATAATGGACATACCAAAGATATATCCGAATTCCAGTAACTTGTCCATAAAGATGGAACAGACCTCAGTCCACCATCTCCAAGAAAATATATTGCATTTTGTTGAGCATGAACAATGGTGTAAAGGGTATCGACAGGAGTGCTTCCAACATTTCCGAGGTTATTGGAAAATGCGAACACCGGCCAAGCATCTTGGATTGCTCTGTAAACTGTATCCTGAGTATTTGGAAGAGAACCGTTACTGAGGAAATTTTGTCGAACTACGACGTCATGCCCTGATTGAAATGTCATGCCAGCGACAGCTTTAGTAGACCAGAGCCAGGATCCCCAGTGAGCTTGATCATCGGCATAATCTGCGTTAAATTCGCTCTGAGTTTGTCTCCAACTTCTGTGGGAAGCGATGCCATTGTCGACTGTGTAACTGTACAAAAATCAATACAAAGTTCTTCGAAATAAGTTCCATGTCAGAGCTACTCACTTCCATTGTGCGGTATCCGTCTTGTGAATGGAAGTCCATTCTGTATTATCTATGAGCAATAATCTTTGTCGAGATAAGACGAAACTTACCAGCAGATGTGTCACAATATAGCTCAACAGCATGAGTAGCACCATCCAATGCTTTCACGGAAACATAAAGATATGAACCGATAACTGATTGTCGTCGAATATCATCTGGTGTGAGCGGAGATAGAAATGTTACATTCATGGAAACTTTTCCAGCTACATTCATTAAAAATGTGGATCTGCTGGAGGTATACTCCATATGATCTTGTGTAACACTTGGTGGCACGACGCCATTGACGCCTGCAGCACCCATCCAAGTGTAAGTCGTGCCGTCCCTATGTAAGGTTTTATGAGTCCCTGCTTTTTGAAAACGGTAATTGCGGAGAGTCTACAAGAATGAATCAGAAGAAAGCCAGAAGCACTTACACTTTGATGAGACCAGCCCAACCTGTCACAGAACCAGCACCGCCAGCAACCGAATTATCAGGTTGAGGTCCCCTATTCACTTTATTAGAACCGTATGTTTTCTGAGACACGCCAAGAGTTATTATAATTACGCCCAAAATCGACTACCAGATGTTAGTTTAAGCTCCTGATAGTTTGTGAGGGAAGAAACATACGGCCAATAGCCCGGGAGAATACCTCCACTGCCACCAACACTTCCAGACTCCAACCATGTATTCATGTATGGTGATTTGACTGCTTGGTATTAGAATCACCATGGAAATAAAAACTTGTGAAACATACCTGCTAAAGGTATCGCCGGAGGTCTCACTGGGCTGAACGTAGATCCATAGACAAAATTAACAGCAGTGCCTAGCACTGCCGCCAGAAGACAGGTCTTCATCATGGTGCGTTTCAAAGAGGATTTGGGTATTGATCGAAGCTTGAGGGTACCGTACTGCAGATGAAGATGCTGAACGGGAGACTATTTGTATTAATCAAGGAAGGAGAAGAAGAGTTGTTGAGTATGTGTTTGAAGGGAAGACGCGGATGAGGGGAGCTAGAGAGCCCTTTTGTAGAACCAAGCAGATAGCTAGCGGGGTGTCAGAGGAGGGGTAGTAATGAGGCGTGAATGATACTGTAAAGAGACGCAAGCTATATGCTCCAATCAGGTGCTGAAAAATGTGTGAATGATCTACTTAAAGTAGTGGGTGTCAAAATTAAAGAAGGGACGATATAATATGGACCTCCATTCACAGTGCCAAGAACGGCATGCGCTCATAAATACTTTAAGATGGGGAAGTGAATGAGTAGCGTCAAAAGGCCCGAAGCTCATGAAAAAAGCTCTATGTGGAAACATGTCCCTTGGCTTGTCATCACAAGGCGAAATAGATCTGAGCCCAGACGATAAACTATTTTGATATTCATTGTCATATTGCGCCGCAAGCCCCTGGTGAGATCTGATCGCATCCCCGCGGTTGTGCGGATGAGAAGCATATTCCCTGTATTACGCTACAATTTTAGGTAGTGTAGGGCCTGTAGCAAGGGTTGATTCGTAAATCGCGTAAGATGAAGAGCTGAAGAACACCAGAAACAATTAAAAAAGGATGCAGATGGATTATTCATCTGAATTTTAAATGTCAAACAATCTCGATCAAAATTTAACACAATTATGTGAATTAAACCAAATATAGGGCTGTCCCTAACATTAGAATGCGTTGTGATGTGGTCACCTTTTCTCCTAATTAGATCTTGGGATCCTTAGAACGTGGCTTCCATGAGCTACAAAGGTTTGCTTGAAAAGCTAAAATGTGCCGTAGCTGATGTGGAGCAATTAAAAAAAAATGATTCAACAAGTCCATATTTACCCAAGGAAATGATCTGCAATACTGCTGGGATTTCTATGTCAACTGCCTTTTCTCCCCGAGTCGCCTTGGTACGGGGTATCGCGAAAATGAAAAATCTTATAGAACTAGGACTCGGGACTCGGAAGATCTACCGATTCAAAGATTCAGTACCCGCGACTTGCGGGGTATGGGGCAATGGCTGGGGTTGAGTCGCGTTGAAGTAGTGACAATCTCCGCGTGAGGTTACTTGTGTATGTATGTACTCGGAACAAAGTGCATTATGGTCGCTTGACCGAAGCATGTGCAAACTACTCGAGTAACTGAACAAGACTTATTCACCGTCGTACATGTGTAATTATACATCGTCAACCTCATCTAACGACATCTCGACGAACAAAAATGCAAAGTAACCATTTGGCAATGCCGTTCACTACTATCGATTGACGAGTACGAATTACTTTGTACGTAGAAGTAGAAACAGATCGGAACTTGCGAAAGGGGGCAGAGGAATGGATGGAGATCAAGTCATTTCCGCGTAGCCAACCATGGTTGAATGTGAAGCCCAGCGTAATGGTCACTCACCCACCACGACAGGGACGAAATTTGATATTCAGCCTGAAGTCGACATTGGAGTGATGTGCAGGCAGGTACTGCTGGCAAATAATGTGTTTGCAAAAGTCGATTGGATGCTTGTGAAAACACGAGTAGAATGACACGTAGAACGATGATGAGAGGATATTAAATATTGGACAATTGAACATCGCATAGTGCAATGCATCTAAATTTCCGAAAATATGAAGCAGATATGAAATGAAGAATGAGAGTGAAGCAGGGAGAAACTTGTCATGGTGTATGTGAAGCATGCTTATGTAATACGGTACAACGAAATGTATTGGTATTTACTCGTAAATCACATTCCGTCTACTTCAAGCAAGAGGTTCACCAACGAAGCCTTGATAATAATGAGCCAAGCAATCACCTACGTTTGTTGGCCTTTCGGCCTGCCATCAAAAGCGATCCCTCAACGAGTAAGGTTATCGAGTCATTATCATATCAGAGCGCATCGCACGGTTGAGTTCCTTCGCCTCAAGATGATAAGGTTACGATATCTCCTCAGACCTACCGGTACTCCTCCTCTGCCGATTGAATTATTGATTCAGATCATTTATTTGCTACCTCCCTCATGCAATTGAAGCTTCCGCCTCACCTGTCAAGCTTGGACGATCGCACTGCCAGATTATTCGACGATGGAGTTGTACTCATAAAGCCTCATCGCAAAGATACTCATGGGGTTGCTTCCCGAATGCGATATGTCAAAATATATGCTGGCGATCGAAATATGGAGAAACGGAAGGTTATAGTTCATTTTCGGCAGATAATAGTGGTATGCATCAGTATCTCCAGTGGCGGCCGAGAGATGGTTATCTAAATGGAGCATCGCACTTCATGAATTGAAGTCATGCATCTGCCGATAACAACTACCGAGCGGTGAAGTATCTGATGAAGCAGCCGCGACGATGCACATACCAGCATTGTATATTGACCTTCTGCTCTCAGCATTTCCCCAGCTACAATATGTCGACCATGACCATTGCATCCGCCCAACTACCATTTGGATAGGAGTTTGCATCTCTCGAAGGTTGTTAAAATACTGGTGTTCTGCATTGCGCAGAATATAACACAGACTGTTACCAAGATGCCTGTTTCGCTAAATATCTATACAACAGTACTATCCCAAGAAGGCTCTCCTTCTTTCCCAACCCGAAAAATCATCCTAGATCGACTGCTGGTTGACTGTTCCGTCAATCTGAACATCCCGATGTCGGAGCACATGTACTCGCGAAATTATAAACACGATTCATTCACTCAAAAATGGTTTAATGCTTCGTATGCAAGACGCCTTAGGAGGATCATACTTGGATCAAAGACTCGCAACCTTTTTAGCGAGTGCAACACAACTCCGAAGTTTAGATCTTACCTGGCAGCCGGGACGTTATGTGTGTCGTTCTCTTCATGAAATATTTTGGTCAAATCTATCAACTGAATAGTACTGGCCTCACTTATTTAGCTTGCGCATACCCGAAACTGAGGTAACATAAGGCCCCTCCTCGTTCCTCTACCGATTTTGTATGGTGATGATATTGAAAAGTTGCGTCTAAATGGTGTTCATGAGTGTAGACGTGATTACATAAATTTGGTCAATATGATCCGAGACTCATTTATAAAGCTTCAAAAGTTTGAGCTATTGGTAGAAACATGTGAGCATCGGACAATATCTCCAATTTATCAAGGGATTAGGCGAAGTAGGCGTGATGGGATCTGATGATCCGTCTAACAAATATCAAGACTGATAGAACAATATGTCCTACGAAGTTGTCGATGGCCAATGAAGCAAAGTTCGCCTCTTCGAGGGGGTATTGACTTTAAGAGGACAGTCTGCATGGAAAGCTTCAAGTGGCAGGTGGAACTATTCTCGTGGCTTGAATTTATGGTAGACTGCACTTCAATATTATCCCATCGAATTATGTCAACCTGCACATTCGCAAAATATTCATCCCATCTTCGTGAAGCCATAAGATCAATCCCAGGTTTTCAAAAATATCACTTCATGTCTTCCACCTTAAGCTTACTGTTATTCGAGTGAGTTGTAACATTACAGCAATCACATAGAGAGCCCAGAAAGTGCGCTTGAAAGATCCTTCTGAAAATAGATCTCATCTTTCTATCTCTATTTCTTCCCCCTAAGTCCAACTTCACTCAACACATACCCCACACCCTCACTGCATCCTTATCTTCCTCCAGTCTTATCTTGCTCCATCCATATCGAATAGATTCTACACAGAAAAGGTTTTGTTGCACATCTGAGAATTATACATCTCAAGATACATCCCAAACCAAGCCCTTCACCCAAAATAAAAGCCTCATGTCTATCCTCCAAATCTCAATTGATGAGGAGATCAACTTTGAAGCACAAATTTCAAAGCTCTTCAAAAATATCAAGATAGGCCTACCATTGCTAACTTCACTCCATATATACTTCACATATTCACTCATATATTCACTCAGAGATTCCACCATTGACCAATAGCTTCTGCACACAAAGTTTTGTTGCACATCTGAGAATTATATATCTCAAGATACTTCTCAATATTCAGCTCTATATTCAAGATAAATGCTTCATTTCTGAATTTGATATCTGTATTTATGAGGAGATCAACTTTGAAGTTCATCTGGAGTATCAAGATGAATTTTGACCTCATTGCCGTCGGCTGTCGTCTGATGTTATACAGTTCATACTGTACTTGCTATATATCTGCATCAAAAAGCTTTGTTGCATATCTATGATTCTAAGATCTCAAGATACTTGGGTTTTTGGGGTTCTACAGTGGAAGGAAAAGCTCCATTTTTGTTCCTCTAAATCTGTATTGATGAGGAGATCAATCTTGAGGATCATAAACTTCACCAAGATGAATTTAACTTGCCTTGCCTTCATGAATCTGAACTTCACTCCATCAGACTTAGACTTCACTTCACTTCACTTCACTTCACTTCACTTCATCTTCAGCCAATAATTCTTCTTCCCCTCTTCCTGATAAGTTTTGTTGCATATCTCAAATTTCAGATCGTGAGATAATCCCCAAAATCCAGCTCTACACCCAAATTAAAAGCTTCATTTCCTGATCTTCTGAAGCTGTATTGAGGAGGAGAACAACTTTAAGTTTATAAGGAGAACCAATCAAGGGAAGTTGATCTTATCACTAACCCCCTTGGTTTCAAACTTCACTTCCTTTTCAGCTAATAAATCGCTGTATATTTCCTCAGCAAGGTTTTGTTGCATATCTACAAAATTTAGATCTCAAGATAGTTATTCAAGGAAGGGTTTCCTATCAAAATGAAAAGCTTCAATTCATATCATTTTGAATCTAAGTTCAAGAGGAGATCAAGTTTTGAAATCCTACCTCAGACATCATTCATTAAGATCATGAATATAAAGTTCACCTGATTCCCCATCACCCAGTTTCAAACTTTACTTACCTTACAGCCTTACAACCTATCAAACATCTTAGATACTTTCAGGAAAGGTTTTGTTGCATATCTGAGATTTGTACATATCTCAAGATATTTGCTCAAGGAAGGGGTCTATACCAAAATGAAAAGCTTCAATTTTGAGATCATGAAGAAGAGAAGAATGAGGGAAAAGAGGACGGTGATATCCCAGCAGATGAGGAGATTAATTTGTACTCATTAAAATCATATTAAGCTGTCTCCAATCTTATCCCTAACCTTTCTACTTTCTACTCCATCCTTCAAACTTCACTTCAAATTCCATTACAGCCTATCAGACCCTCTATACATATCCTCAAAAGCTTTTGTTGCACATCTACATTTCAAGATAGTTTAGGGTCCGTTTGGCTCGTGCCTCACATAATAAATGCACCATATAAAAAAAAGTGCACACTAATTTTTTGGTATTCCATTTCTCTGAATGCACATTTTCAAGGCTATTCTGTTTGGATTAATCTGAAAATGAAGTATAAATATATATTAATCCTTATATAAGGAAATATACCACCAAAATAGAAAATAGAATATTTTATTATATAATACCCCCCTCGTATTCTACTTCTTCCCTTATTAACACTCTCTAAACTGTCTTCTACCCAATTTGAATATGATTTCAATAATTATAATGATAATAACCATCTAAATATTTTGGTGTTATATATCCTATCACCTTGTTATTACTTCCTTTTTGATTATCTTGTTGTTATCCTTTCCCCTCCTCCTCATCCCTCCCTTTTATTCTATCCTATCCTATATCAACTATATTATTAATACCTAGAAAAACTCGGATTCGAAAATGTAATAGAAAATTCGGAATTATTGTAATTGTTATTTTCATTTATAATCGAAGGCATTTTTGGTCTAGGAATTATCAATATATATTGAAATTAATTAGACAAAAATAGTTGAAAAAATTATTTGATAGATATCCGACTAGAATACAAAATAATTTAGAAATTTTATAAAAAAGATTTAGAGAATTGGAAAAGCTTTTAATTGAAAAGAATAATCTCAAAGCAATATTGTGACGGAACAGATGGCTCTCTTCCGCCCACTGGCTCATACTACATACATAGTATGATATGACGGCTCTTTTGAACCTTCCTTTCACAGCTTAGAGCTTTAGCTCTATAGCTCTAGACCTAGGCATCGTACGATGCTTATCTCTAGGACTCTTTCACTCTTCTGGGCCTAGCCCTTATGGCTCCCAATACCTGTATATATAGTCCTCCTTTTAGCACCCTACATAGCTCTTCACTTGTAGATTCTAAGTACACAATCGGAGTCCTGTTTATACCCTTTTGGTCACAGAGATCTTAGATTAAAAAGAAATTATCCAATTTATGATATTTGTAATTATAGAATATAATTGAAAGGATTTTTGGGATTATAAAAAAAAGGTTTTATATATTGGGCAAGACAAGATCTTTCAAAATTCAAGTTTAAGTTTATATAGTTACTATAGTATGTATTTTGTATAATATTTTGGTTAAGTTAGGAGAACTTGAAGATGATGTAGTCTTTATTGATATTCTTTTTGATAATATTGATAATGGAGATGGCGAATTAGATAAAAATCAACATTCTGGACAAGGATATTATATCACAAGAGAAGAAATAACTAAAACTTCTGAAAGAAGAGAAGAGATTGTTACTGTTATATGGGAAGATTATCTACAAAGATCAGAAAGAGTTTAATAAACAAATTCAAGTTTCTAGTTTGTAGAATAATTATTTTCCATTAATCATCATTACCTCCGTTGCCTCCGTTGCCTCCGTTGCCTCCGTTGCCTCCATTGCCATCCTTATCTCTATGCTGAGAATATTCCTAATCAATATATAGATCTTAGAGATGTTTGCTAGATCCTAGTTATTATTCAAGTTATCTCTTGATCCAGACTATTTGAAGAGTTTCCTTTTTCAATATTAGATATATACAAGGTTTAACAAGATCTTCAAAAATATTAAATATCAAAATAATATCTAACTTTGTTAAGCAATCTTTGTCCTGAACTTGCTGTTGAGTTTGGCCTTGTATAGTAGAATCGACAATATCTTTGATAATCTGCTCTACAATTAGTTTAAATAAAGCATTTACCATTGATTAAATACTAATACTAATATCCTTTATTATATATATACCCGTGTGACGGAAC
>KI628558.1:192584-284398 GCA_000503235.1 Sclerotinia borealis F-4128
CCTTTTAGCACCCTACATAGCTCTTCACTTGTAGATTCTAAGTACACAATCGGAGTCCTGTTTATACCCTTTTGATCACGAAGAAACGAATATAAGAAGAAAGAATCAAGTATTGTATCGATGATGAGAATACTGTTTGGTAATATATCCTCCCTAGTGAAATTCCCAAATTATCCATCCGAATGAGATTCTCTAATGAAATTCCCTATGCAAAACTCCATGCAAAATTCCATCTTCCCATCAACAACCTAATCAATACCTTACACTCAACCCCAACTCAACTCAACTTCCTCCCTCCCTCCCAACCCTATTATTCCATCATACTACCGAATTCTCGTATACCAAACTCTTAACCAAACATTGTTGTATTCGAGAAATAAAACTTGAATCTTAAATCGGGTAATATGAGGAGTAAATTCTTTAAAAAAAAAAAAAACGATAAGAGTTAGCTATATTCCGATCGTTTTGAAGAAGAGGAGGATTTACCTTTTGTGTGAAAAGAAAACAAGCAATTGCAATCGCAATTGTAATTCCAATAACTTGCTTTAATGTAACAATCTTTGTTTGCATTAAAGCAAGCTATTTCGTGTGCTTTGCTTGCACTTCCGTATGTTTTGTTTCCATTAAAATAAGCTCTTGGGCGTGCTTTGCTTGATCTTGAGTGCGTGTGGAAGCAAGCTCTTCCTTGTGTGTTGCTTGTAATTCTCGTATTTCATTATGCAATTCCATTATCGCTTTTGCTTGCGCCATTTCTTCAAGGGTTTCTTCATTGTTAGTGATAATTCTGAATTCTGATTCTGAAAAAGGGTGATTGAAATCCATTTTGATGAATGTTGAATAGATAACTTGAAAGTTTGTATTGGTTTGTGTACTTACCAAATAATTTCTTTTTGGAATGGATATAAAGAGTTTAAGTATTGATGTAGATGTGGGTTGTAAATAGGCTTAACTTCGGAGGGCAGAGATATATCAGGAAGGAAGAAAGTTGAACAATTTCAAAAAGAAAGAAGACCTCTTTTTAAAGGAATATGATGATTAATAGAATTAATTATTCATAATACTCTTAGGGTTCTTGATAAACTTGAATGAAGATTCTAGAAAGTCTAGTACATAAGGCATTATAAAATAGCCTCATAATTAAATGAATATAATAAACAGTAAATTACTATCATACCACTTAGAATCTAATCTCCTATCATAGATTCTATCCTCCTACTATAGATTCTACCCTTTCACAATATTCACCCTCCTATCATAAACTCTACCCTTCCACTATAGATCTCCACCTTTCCATTGTATTTACCACTTCAACCATATTCACCCTTCCACCATAGAAACCCTCCCATCATAGAAGCCCTCCCACCATAGAAATCCTCCTACTAGATATACCTTCCTCTCACTGTAGAAACCCTCCCATTATAGATTCTATTATAGATTCTAATATAGAATCTCAGTGGTATAAGAGTAATTTACTGTATTCTAATCTTACAATGAAATTGAATAAATTTATCAAGTGATCGACTTGTATTCGAAACGATTTTATTCAAAATTAGAAATCTTTTTATAATAAGATAATAGATAAGGAGAGGAGATGATAATCTTACAATGAAATTAAGTGATCGAATTACATTTGAAACGATTCTATAGAAATCTTTTCATAATAAGATTATGGATAAGAAGGGTATCGGTATCATAAGATAATATAAGAATTAAGATTGCAAAAGAAATTGGAACCTGGAGGGGAGTAATAGAAAACCTGTTGGGATATAGGTAATTCTATCAACCCGTGATTACTTGCGATTACTTATTGGAACTCTGAAACAACCCACTCTGTAAGTATTCTTAATCTACTTGTTGCTCAAAAAAGCAACAGAGCACTCGAGGAAAACCTGTTATAACAAAGCAGCTGTATTTGCACAAATACACCAAATGACTGAAATAATGGTATTATTACCTGGACCCGCTACAGGCTAGGTTTTAGTATTATATACACCTTATTAACTACTCTATTATATGCTTTAATTATATTACACTCTTTTTTAGTAAAACGAATTACTTTCCCTTTATTAACTTTTGGGACTACTGGGTATCTAATGTATCCTGCTACAAAGGGGTTATAACAATTGAAGCTCTTCTTGGCTGCTGTGTATTCGTTTCCTGTAGATCCAATGTATTTATATATCATGATACTATATATATTATATCTACTTTCAATCTTTTGTCAAGATAGGATCGATAAGGAGGAGTATATTGATTACACAGACGAGATGTTTTTCGGTTCTGCTCAAGAAGTACAATCCAAATTGACTGAATTGACCAAATTGACCAAATTTGTTAGAACGCGTACTACTGTACCCTGTACCACGTGCCGTACCCTAGCATTGTGCCCTCGCTAGTACTGACGCTAGCCTTAGCGCATACACCAGCTAGCTTATCAATACAACTGTAATGTAGAGTACATACAATAATACTATACAGTTACACTTCTAACAAATTTATTCGGTCGTCTCCATCGGCGTCGCTTCCATCAATCTCTTCATTCACCACCTGATTCACTTTCTTCATACTCTTCATTCTCGCTGTCATCTTATCCTGAGTTTCTGAATAAGCTATCAGCTATTAGCTATACTCTTAACTGCAACGAACGATCAATAACATCAACAATGGGTATATCATCGCTTGCGCTATAATTTGACAGAAGTCAATATCAAACAAAAAGAAAAGCAATTGCATTTTCCCAATCGTGACATATTAATATTGTACATATTTAAGTTATTCCGAGAGATTACACTACATCAAGCAAATTCCGAAGCAACGACCATTCTCACACAATTTCCAAACCTTAAGGTCTAGTCTTCTCTACATCTCCCAAAAATCCTTTCGCGACAACAACTGTCCGCTCAAAATCTTACCCATATGCGAATCTTCAAAACTCTGACCTTTTCGTCTCAAGGCAAAAACCTTTTGCAAGAACTCAACCGGACTCTCTTCGAAAGGACACACCTTCATCATGACGGGATCAAACGATTCACGACTTGACATAGGCACGAAATTGTCGCAGGCAATTTCGATATCATCTTGAGGTGGACGATAGCAAAGTCCTAGGAATTGACACAGACGAATGTATTCATCATAGCTTCGAAGGTATAGTTGTCCGGCGAAAAGGTTGAGCTGCATGACAGTAGCTGGAATAGTCCATGATGATGGCAATGGCGGAATCGTGTAGATATCAAGGCTTTCAAATGATCGCAAGGAGAGGCTCAGACGCGGAGAGTAAATACTGAGAGTGACTTTCTTATGTTGTTCAATGAGAGAACGTAGTTCATGAACCTCGAAAGGACTGAAAACTACACAACAAGTTTCGTTCTTCAGCTCAAATGTTGCAATCCAGTGGACAGGTCGCAGAAAGGAGTCTTTGATGTCGAAATGGCTCATCCACACTGTTTGTGCAAAGTCATTTGTGATCCAAAGACCTCCTGGCCATTTGGAAATATCAAAAGATTTCTTCGCAGACGTATCTTGGAAAAGAGCAAAAGCAGGTAGAAAGCCGCTATCAGATGGACGGTGTTTCATGATGCCTGTCACGACCAAATGCCTGACGTCAGGGTGCAAAATATGTTTCAGAGCTGTAACACATGGGACATGCTCAGGCTGTAGCTCCAATTCTTTTTCTGGTTGCAATTCCCGTTCTTGCTCCTCGTGTAGATTGGCCCCGGCAAAAGAAGTGTAGCCAAACTGAGCACATTTATCACGAATAGCTGCAAGTTCGGTGGAGTATTCTATGCCTGTGTTGGGAGTCGTATCGGCCAACCAACGTTCGTCAGTCTTCTCTTCACCAAGTCCATATCTTTCTTCCAAACTCTGTGCTTCAGATTCTAGAATAGATTCTGGAATACCATCGGTGTTTGCGTTCAATGCCGCAAGTCGTTCATAATGTCGTTTTCCCTGAACTGCCCAAGGCACAACACATTTGCGAACATGTGCTAGTGTATTCTGAATACACCACAATAGTACATGCTTGACTTCAATTTGGCTAGAATGAGTCCTGTGTGTGTATTCTAGAATCTTTTGCTGAATGTCCTTTGGCGCACATAATACGACGGATTGGCCCTTTCCCAGCTTTCTCATTCGCATACACGCTGTAAGTTTGTCAGTTATATTCTCACACTTAGCATCATAGATGAGTTACCTTGCGCGAGCCGATCCTTATTCAGATCTGGCCCAAGTGTAACGATAGCACGATAATCGGATGGTAGCTTTAAGTCTGTCCCGCGTGTATGAGCCTCATCGAGATAAATTACACATCGATCCATCTGCTTGGCAAATGGCGAGATATTGAGTGGTTCCGTCATTCCATCACGATTCAGTACACAAAGTTCATCCGAAGAATTAAAGAATACGGCAGCTTGCACCTCAACAGCTGGAAGTTGTGATAACCATCTACTGGCAACTTCTTCATTTCGTAGCTCCAAGACTTGTGCGCCTACATCAAGAATTACTCTCACTGTAGGTTTCGACATGACCGCCATCTTGAGAAGGACTTCCGCATCAAATTCTTCGCCCATGATTGTCGAATCAAAACTATTTTCAGGTCGCAACAGGCATGCGAGAACCTCTGCATTTGTTGAAAGCTGTTCCGCCAGGTCTTGCTGCTGGATAGAGAGTGGCAGAATATACTTGCTGTCATTCGTTCCGCTGAAGCCAGTGACTGGATGCTTTTTAGTCCGAGCAATGTCCCAACCCGACGAAGACAGCTTCTTGGGAAACTCCTTCATCTCCTTTGGAAAAACGAGTTGACTGAGATAGAAATCGATCATTTCCTTGGAACGTCTCAAAGGCGCATATACATTTTCAGACCACTGGTCAAGATTGCTGAGATTAACCCCACTCAATTGCTTGAATCTAGCACCAATATGGGGACAATTTCTGGTCCATTTCTCGTATTCACCTTGGCTGTTGTCCGACTTCAAAAGCTCTCTGAAGCATTCCTCTGCTTGAAATTCCGACAATCCTTCATAATAGTACGAAAGGCAAGTAAGGATAATCGTCGTTTCTGGGTGACTGAATTCAGAGCGAGCTGCAGGAACATCCTTTCCATGATATGGTACTGACAGGGACGATCTTTTCAAATCCAAACCAAAATTCACTCGCCATCTCTTCTGTGAAAAGGCAAAGTGTAGAACCCCATGTGCAAACAGGCCTCTGAGAAGTAACAAGCCCTTCTTAATGGATTGAGTAGCGAATGCCAATTGCTGAAGGCCGAACAATTCCTTCTCGTCCATTTTCGGATCCGTGATAAACCGGAAAATTAGGTCTCGGTGGGTCTTGGAGAAGCGGAAGAGAGATAGAGCAGGAAGCCCTTGATCACAGATATATTGCGCCACCTTCTCAACAAGAAGATCGCCGACTGTGGGCCGCAAGACTCTGAACCGCACAAAGGAACCATTCTCTGGTAAATTTTCTACCTCAAGATCATTCTGGTATTGCTGACCAAGATTTTGAACGCAAAACTTCAATATAGCCAACACTCGCTGAATCAACATCCAACGGTCGGGAGCAAAGTCAATAGGCGTTTGTCTACCAACAGTATAGATGAGTTCAAACCGCACGTTCAAAATCTCGTCGCTCTCGTCTAAAATATCCCGCGAATGTTGAAGTAGCCATGTTTGGGTGTCATTGATAACCCTACCGACATTGGCATCCTTATCTCCGGAAAGCACCATGTCAAGGCCCATCAACTCGAATGACAGTAAATGCTCTGGTTGCACGAGGAGTACACCACCGGAACTCATGCAAGTCTCGTATATCTCACGTACCTGCTTTGCCTCCTCGACATCCATTTGAAGTGCGCGTGAGATTGGTAGGAAGAATATACGCCGGTTGATCATACCGCCAAGCTTCTTTACTAGCAATTCCATCATCTGTTTGGATAGCGCACGTAGAACTACGACACGACATAATTTTGTTTTGTCTGCCAGTGCACATGCCACAATCGGAACAATGACAGAAGATTTGCCAAGTCCCATGTTCAATTGCATTGCAGAATTTGCACCTGACGACGGGTCAATCATTTCTTTGCTGATATCGGCCTGATCTTTGCGTATCAAGATTCCATTCTCTAATTCGAGGAGCAGCCAGTCCGGATACGCTAATGGATCCCACCCTTCGTGTCCCGGATTGGAGAGCTCCATGAGAAGCTCTGCTTGATTATCGCAACAACACAACAGACGCTCCGCACGTTGTAAGGCGGTCACGGCGAGACCATAACATACAATTTCACGCTTCCATTGCTGTGAGAGCTGAATCTGATGAGATTTTGCGATGAGAGAAAGAATTGTGGTTTGAGATAGGCGCGGAAGCATTGTTGTACTCTCTATTGCCCCGAAAACTCTGATTGGAGACACTAACTGCTCTAAGATCCTTTGGTACATTGTTTGTACTAGTATCTGACATTGGTTCAAATAGGTTGCGAAACTGTAAGTGGATAATGAAGAATTTAGTTGAGCACGTGGCATCCGGTTCAAAGCATCGAGACTTTGTTTTAATTGACTGCAATATTGAGCCTCGAAGATACCGGAAGTGTGCTGAGAAAGTTCTAGTAAAAGCTCCGATACTTTTCTATGGTCATTATCATTGGTAACAGATATGGGAGTCGTAGTTTGGAGTGATTTGAATTGGGAATATTGGGTGCTGTTGATGGATAATGGCGGTCTGTTCCTCAAAAGATCTTTGAGCCCTAGATATGTCACACCCGGGCTATACTTGCATGCAGGTTTTGTATAATCAACCCATTGCCGAATCGGGTGCTTGATAGGATTTACGGTGTCGAGGGCTGTTTGTACTAGCCGAATGAACTTCCTGAACTCATTGTTTCGAAACCAAGCAGCAAAATCTGTCTGGACAATGTCAGTCACTCCCTCTACATCGACGTATGCCCGGAATTTTGTATCTATAGAGGCGATGGGCTTTTTAGTTGGCCATTGAATCATAAGAGAATCAACGGCCGATTCAACGGAGAGTTCGATGCAATCATTATACATCTGCACCCTGCGACTTTCGGCTTCTCGCTCAGTCTCAGACTGGACTCTGACAAGGTTGCTTGCCGGAGTTATGGCGTAGTCATAAAGTTGGGAAGTGACGGCACTGGTCAGACTGTTCTCATCAGGCTCGAATCCGTCTGAAAGGCGAAAATATTGATGTTCTGGAAGCTGTATGCGGCGGAATGAGGGATTTGTGGCAAACGCTAGAAGGGAATGGATAAGCGCTAGATCTACTTCCTGTGAAAAAGCTAATGTTGATAGGAATAGCATAATCTTATATTTGTCTCGACTTTCGTTGCTGACCAATAACTCCTTATAAATCGCGAACCAATGGTCAGGCAGAAAGTCCGTGGGTGCACTTAACCATTTTGGGTTATAACCAATGGCATCCGTTGTCTCTGTCCTGGGTCCAATGATTCGATCTGGCAAAGATACCATGGTACCTTGTAAGTCCTTGGAGACATCCAGATTCTGAGGCCATGAACAAACCAATGCTGCGATGTTATAGATCACCTCGCGTCGGTTTGCGTCACAATTTCCATCACGAGAGTTGTATTCTTTATCCTGATCTACGGTAAACTTTTCGGCTCCGAAACCATCAACACGGTAGACGGCATTTCGAATGATGGCCATAGAAATCAATTCAACGTTACCGCGACTATCTGGTTCTGGAAGTTGCTGCCTGTCCAGCTCATTTTGAAATGATACTAAAGATCTGGCATATGTAAAAATGCTGTCGACCTTAGTGCTGAAGGCTTCATGCTGAGACAGTGTTGGCAATTTTGTCCAAGAAACATCTTGCATCTTTTTTTTCCCTGGCGGATAGTAGGTGAATTCTGGAGACAAAGCCCTCAACTTCACAAGCAACTCTATTTCGTTAGAGGAAAGAGTAAAAAACGACAACACAGATGCAGAAGACAACCCTTCTAGCGCTTCTTCCGTACCGGTTTTACCGGTGAGGATGTCGGGGAGAATATCCGAGGTCAGTGCGTGAAGATACAATCTGAAAAGCCGAGTTCCAAGGCTCCCATTATCAACTAGACGGCCAAGTTGAGTGTCGATTCGATAGTCGTGATAAGTACAGGAGCTTTTCGATTCCGTACTGATATGCACCTTGACATGGCCATTATGCGGTGTAAAGGAGATCTCCCCATTCGGAATGATGACTATTCGCCTTGATTTGTCACTGCTGCATAACACAAGTTTATTGACCAAGCCGGTGAAAGTGTTGAGTTTCTGATCTTCGTCCACGAACATTCCACGGAATTGTTTCGATGCCAACATCGAGTCGCTCGAGATCCTGTAGAAATCAAGATTGAAACGTGGAAGGCGTATCTCCAACTTTCCGTCGCATCGATTGAGTATCATTTCAATGTGACTCAAATTCTCCAGAGGATGGAAAATCTCTGATATAGCAAAAGCTGTTGGACTCCGGGTGTCAACCACCGTCATGGAGCCATTGGATAGGTAGAAGTGTTGCTTTGGATAAGGCATAATTTGCCATCCACCATCCGACGAAATCCATGGCATTTCGGTTGCCCTCAATTGTATGACTCCGGATCTGTCATTTCGCATAAAGATGTATTTCTCCAAGAATGAATCTGTGAAATCGTTTCTTAAGAAACGCCGGGGAATAACCTCAAAGCATTCATCTCTTCTTTGAATTTGAACAATCAATTCATCGTCCACCATATTGAAGTGAACCTAAATCAATTAGCACGTCAACTAGGAGTATTCAGCTTTTTAATCTAGCTGATCAACTGTACCTGGTGATCGCATATAGTTTTCCTAGTCTCAAAAACCATGCCAGGCATTGTTGATGGAATGACATCCAACATTTTCTGTGTTGAAAAGGTCAGTCAGAGGAGATGTAATAATGAGATGTAAACTAACCTCTCCAAAAAGTCGCTTATATGTCGCGTGAGCCTCATAATTGCGAGGTAGACGAGCTAGAGGGGATCCATTTATGAGTAGTTCTCCAGTCAGAATGTTCAATTCAACAAAGAGAGATTCTTGGCCACTAATGCCTGCCGTTTTTGTCTTCAGCCATCGTTCGTTCGGAGTACCAAGTACTGTCCAAGCAGGTCCTGGCTTATAGCCTGACCAGAGAAACCGAATGGTGGTGTCAATACCCTCTGCCTCCCAAACGATCATGTCGCGCACGAAACACTCGGCACGATGAGCTATTCTATCAAAACGTCTCAAGCACATCCGAGCAACTGCGTTAATACCAGTGGTGGTTGCAGGCCGACGATCGTGAACTGTTATTAAACTTTCAATAAATATCGCCTGGCTTTCGACAGATTTTAGCATGCTCTTAAGATGTTGCATCTCGACGTCGAAAGTACCGTTACATGTCAATGCTAATTCAAGGGCACGAATTTTAAGCAATTCGAGCTCATTTTCCTCTTGGCAACTATGAAGCATGTTGATAACATCTCTGGTCCACGCAATCGTGATAAGTCGGATACGCAGAAGCAGCTGAAGACAGCCATCTTGGACAACGCCATGAGATGAGATACTAAGTAGTCGAGTGGTAAGCATTGCGACAATCCGAACAGTCCCTCCACCTTGCCAATTCGACTCCACGCTCGAAACTACCGCATCCAACGCCGTCAAAAGTGCTGCTCCAAAATCCTCTTCATCAAGATCTCGGTGTGAATCTCGAAATTGATGCAGACAAGCTGCAGGTCCCGCTTGCCACGCTGCCTGGGCTATCATTTGAAAAGACTCCTCGCGATTCAAGTCCAATACTCGGGCTTCCATCTCCCGCAAAATGTTCATCCATTGAAGATGGTATCCAGATCTAAATGATGCAAATTGGTAAAATTCGTGTAAAGTTAGTGTAGCTGGGCAATCTATTTGCTTGGCGAGAATGACATTAGTAGTATTCTCTGTACTTTGCAGACAGCCTTGTAGCTTTGTGAAGGCTGGGGCGAACTGCATAGTGCATAGATTTCGAATATCGAGGTGTGATAAAAAGCTGGCTGAGATTGCGCTCTGCTGAGTTATACGAAAATCCACTACCAAGAAATCCAAGCCACTAGGCTTCATGATTGTTTCCGTTGTCGCTGAAGAGATAAGCTTCTCCTTGTAGTGAGAAACAATGAAGGGCTTTGTCTGAGATCCTAGGCATATTCTCCCGAGGCTATTCTGAACATACCGCTTCAGGACCGTCCTATTAAAATAATAATAGGCAATGGTTCCGCCCTCTTTCGACATTGTGGAAAATGTATCCACCAGAAGACTATAAGTGCAATCACGCCACGCTGAAATGACCTTCGGCACGTCAAGCTCGAAGACTATCGATTTTGTCTCTAATTCATTTTCCGGGAAAGGCCACTCATGCACTGCGACTGTGACTTGGTGAGCATTGGTTTTGGCAATACATTTTGGGCATTTTTTAGGCTTATGACCCATTTCTCTACGACGGTTATTTCTGTTTCCGCGGGTAACCATTCTTTCCTCGCAGACAGATAATAGATCCGCTTCTTTCCAGGCCTCGAAGGTCCTAAGTTTGGATTCGAGCTCTGCCTTTTTTTGGTTGCGTTCAAAAACTGCGTCAGCCACGATTTTATCTCGTAGGCGCTGATGTCGTGTTGATTGATCAAAGTAACGCACGGAAAAGCTAGTTGAGGTACCAATCTTTGAAAAAATGCACGACATCTCGGTGAGAGAAGCAGCATTCCTATCAGTAATGTATCTTTCGATGGATGCTAATCTTATCATTTGAGGCTTCGTAGGCAACAAAAGAGGAGCAAATAATTTTGACGTGAATCCACATCGATAGTCCTTAAGAAGCGGCTCCTGAGATGTCACACATTTGTCTAATGCGATCCATAAATCTAACAACGTTAACATTCTCACGGATTGATCTTCGGCGATGTTCTCATAGACTTGATCAGTAGTCTCCTGGTAGATAGACATGAGATCCGCCAAGGCGTTGCAATTGAGTTCAGACATTTGATGCCATTTAAGCCAACGGGCGAGATGGTCTGTCACCCACGATTCTATGTCCGCTAAAGCCAATCGGACATTTTCACTGCTTGATCGTAAGTCCGCAGACAAGCACTTAACAGTTGGAATGTCTATACTCGTCTGTACCATACGCATACGGCATTGAGGTTCAAGGGATGCGTGTCTTAATTCAGATTTGTGCCGTGTTGACAAACTAGTGAGGTAGGGTCTTAATCTATGCATACTGAGCTCAGTGTCTGATTCTGGTCTGATAACAGAAATGTCGGGGTACAATGGCGATGAAAGCACAGGAATACTCTTTGTCAAGTGAGATGAAACGCTGGATAAAACCTGCTGAACTTGGGACTGTAGCTCAGAGTCAATCAACGACTCAAGTTTGAGTAGACGTCGTTGTATCTTCATCGACATAATGAATAACATCTCTCTGGACATAGAAGACTGCAGTGCGCGCTTCAGAAATCGACACATGAAAAAAATCATGAAAGATTTGTATTGGATATGCGCTGGCTCGTTGACCTTTTCGTCCATGAGCCCAATTTGGAGACAAACTCGAAGAAAAAGCAAGCGAGGTGAACGACGCCACGGTTCAAGACAGTTTTTCCACTGGACGACGTCACGTGTCCGCTTTTGAATGCGCTGAATGACAATGCGGCGTCCGATAGCATGCATGCATTCTGTTAACATGCTGGTGACGAGTGTTGGATCAACAGTGTCTCGGATTTCGATGTCTGATTTGTTTGCTTTGAATGTTTTGCCGGCAACAATGTTTGGTGTCTCTTGCACTAATCCATCGATACACTGCAGTAGCGCTTTCTGAAACGCTCTTTCGTTAACAATATCCTGAGGAACGGCCACTGCTGGGCCCGGAAAGTATCGTCGTAATCGCCCCGTCGTTGCCATTAAATCTTCATTCTTTGGCGATAACTCGAAAGTCTCAAAGGAGTATTCCGTCGAGAATCGTCGAATGAGTATGCCCGCGTTCTGCTTTTCAATGTGTATCGCGCAAATATCTACATTTCAGGTGGTTAGCAAAGAGAGTTTCAATGACGGCAGAACTAGTACCTTCAGTTCTCATTGTTGTGAGATTATTGATGATTTTCGATGTTGGCGTGGTAGCATCATTGTCGACAAGTACCATGCCCTTAACCATCTCAATCATTCGTTTGAATTGTGATCTTTGGTGGAATGGTAAACCGTCGTGGAAATTTTGAAGTTCCTCTTGGAAGAGTTGTGTTAGTACTACATCATGCTCTGTTCGACCGTCTTCCTCGTGAGGTAATCTTGGTGGAAGAAAAACATGGTGAAAGATGTATTTTAAGGCTGATTTGGGGACCATATTGAAATTGCGTGTTTTTCTCCGGTTGGAGTTCAAATAAAAGATTAGAGAGTTGCCTTCTCTTGCAGATTGTAGATCAAATGACGGTACGCTTTTGCCTCCTCGAGTTCAATTTTCTGCAAAATTGTTGAGAATTGTTGAGCTTCAGTCCTTTCCAAAACAAGCACGTGGAAATATACCATCAATTTTCACGTGTCTAAAGACTCCCTTGAAAACCTCTGTTGATGTTCAGGAGCTGGTTGCTGCGGGGTTCCGGTGTGTGTCCGGTATTGTTGCTCGCGTTTTGTTGTGCTCGAGAACTAAGTGCTTGCGAATCATGAGCTTGAGGTTCCGCTTCCACACTTTGACGCCTCACCCATATGTTGATCGTACAGATCTCACGAGATCAATAAGATATCATTAATGGGTTAGGAAGAAGAAGTTCAGGAGTTGCTCAGTTGTGGAGGAACAATGTTTGGGAAAGTAAAGACACAAAAATAAGCGACTGAGCTTAAAATAGATGTTTGTGTTTTCTTTGACGAATCATATTTTATCTCATATGTTCTGTATGTTCCCGTCTGTTAATACCCGGCGGCGAAGTATTCTGCACCACCCAGTGAAGAGTGTTTTCTTTTGGCTGCGTAAATCCATTGCCAGCTGTCTTCGAAACTTATTGAGACAACTGGCAAAGCTTTCTTCCTAACCAGGGATATCGTCAGCAATATGAAAGAAGCAGTATGATTCGTTTTTTCTTTTGGCCTGTTGGGGTTGCATTTAAATATTAATATAATGAGTTAAGAGTGAATTCGAAGTTGGAGGGGAAGGAAAATTAGTGTGGGGTTCGTTCTGCGCTATTCTTGAAGAGGCTTAGATTACTCTCTCTAAAGTATTACTGAATATCTGACAAACAAAATCAATTGTAGCAAATTGTTATATAATTCAGCCACCAGCCTCAATCTTTGAGTCTGTCTCGCAAATCGGAAAGACACAACTTTGGCCTTCTCAATAACAAGAAATCACAACTGGCCGTTGTATGACTTGTATGGCTCTATGACTTCAGAGAGTATCGAAAGAAATCTCGAAAGACAGGTTATACCACGCTTACCAATGGTTGGAAGCATTGCTGCGAAGAATAATCCCTTAATGACGTCCCAACCTCGAAGAGAAATGAGAAATGAGAAGGGTAAAAACTTTATTAGGAGGCACGGGAAGGGGCATGTGAAGATGTCTCGGCTGGAATGTGCGATCTGCAGGCAACATTCCGTTGGGTTTCCGAGGCGCGAGAAAGCGATAATCACCAGCATTGGGTTATACGCGATAGGGTTATTGTTGTAGGAGAGAATAAGACGCGAGGTGCCGATGTTTAATCTGCGTTTCTACCACAACCAACAGGAAATTGCATCTGCTCAGGTAATTGTTCATGGCTAACGCATTCGCGAGAGCCGGTAGACGTCAAATGTCTACTTGGCATCAGGGAAAGTCTCATATGTCAAGTCTCCACATTCTTCATATCCGTTGATATGCACAACAGAACTTACAAGTATAAGTCTTTCTCATACTCTCATTCCTTCCTTTTTTCTACACGCAGTCCCACTCTGCTTTTACAACCAAGCCCTTATTTTCAATATGAGGACAGCAAGCTTGTTGATTCTTCTGGCTTCTGCCAGAAGCATTTTGGGTTATTGTGACGATTCCTGTGCCTCCGCAATTACAGCAATTGGCGAAATCGATGTCGGTCTTCAGAGTCGTTCACGCGATTGCGCCCAATTCCTCGCGACGACCGTCACGCCCAATGCTTCGTTAGTCAGCTCCAACTCCATTCATGCTCTTGGCTAATTAATACAGGATTGCTTTGATTACCACAAGTGCCAATATGGAAGATTATCTACATGTTCCTTCTCCAAAATCCACTGCACCCGGCTTGATTCCCACTTACGCGTCAGCATGTGCCGCCAGCGCTGATTACGCATCTGCCTGTGCATGTGCGGCGGTCACACCCACAACTGTAGTCGCTCCAACTCCAACCACCTACCTTTATGATGAACTTCCTCTCTGCAACAACCCGGCCACATGTGCACAAGGATATGCTAAGTCATCTTGTGGAGGAGGCGCTGGTATCTGCGTTCCTGGCGGTGGGGAAGATGGCTCTGGATTTTGTATCGCCACTGGTAACTGTGGCTTGCGCTGCGCACGTAATTCAGATTGTCTCACTGGGATCTGTCTCACAGATGTTTGCTGTGGAAGCTCATGTTCCAACCCATCGGTTCAATTTGTCACGACCTGGGCTCCTCCTCGCGCTAAGCTCGCCAAGAAAGGCTTTAGTAGTCTATCGGATATTATTTCCAAGATTAAGAAAGTAAAAACGAAATTGTTGGGCGCGACGCACAACACAATCTTGGGTCCTTATCTTCCAGAAAACCCTCAACCCTTGATGTTGTAGGGTTCATATTGAGATGGAACTGTTTGGATTGCGGTGATGTCAGAAGTCGGGTCCGATTGGGCCATGTGGAAGTTGGCTCTCTATGCAATATGTATCTCTTTCAGTCGAATTTGTAGGGGAATTTTTCAAGGGTATTATTGGGTTTGTTGGTTTGCGTTCAAGTACATCTCACAGATCAATAAATGGTTGTTTTCATCTTCTTATTTTTACCAGGCTTCTTCATCTCGCAGTAATTTTACAACAAAATACCAAATGAAAAATCCGTTGGCGCAGATTTATGAACATCCCAATATCATATTGAGTCTCGCAAATGTGTAGAGTGCAATGCAATTCAGCTTTAATGTGTTTTTCTCGTCGAATATGACCATCAGAAAGAAATCAGTCAATAAGAGAATACCGTATGTCGTATGAGCCATTCCATCCCATCCCATCTCATTCCACAACCAGGGGCTCAAGTCTTATATTTATATGTATTAGGTGAGTGGCTGCTGAGCTGAGCGAGGCGTAGGCATTGTTTGGATGGTGTTTGCTGATTTGGGTCTATTAGTACCGATACCTGAGAAGTGGCGAGGATTGGGTTGTGGAATTGGATATGGATATGGATATGGGATATCGCGTTATATATAGAGCGTCGGACTCTGTGTTTGTTTCTGATATTAGTCTATAATGGTGGAAAATGCGGAGAGGGGGTGATGGGATAAGGGGTTATGGGAAGGGATGGGATGTGTAGGGTATGGAAGGGAAGGGGAGGGAAGGGAAGGGTTAGCTGGGATATGGAATGCGAAATGAAGAAAAAAATGAAGTGACAAGATAGTATTTAAATAGGGATCCTATCTGTATATCTAGTAGTATCTCCGTTTCTCCAACCGCAGTAAACTTCCCACTCTCTCAATATCATTGGGACTTTACTCAAGTATGTATAATTATAAAAAGAAAAAAAGCAGTTGTTAAAAGTCGTTTGAATTTCTCTCATAGAATGATATTAGGTAGGTAGGTATATGGATTTTATATATCATATTTTTCCTAGAAGAATATCTGTTGTTTATTAATAATAATCTATAATTAAATATTATTAGTTTTATTACGTATTGTATGTATTGCTATCTACTCTATGTAGATTTCAACTTTTAAGTTTGTGAATCCAAAGTTTTGTTGCACGTCTGAGATTTAAAAGCCTATCTTTTGATTCCACTATATGTATTATTCCTATGAGTTAAAAAGTTCAAATATGAGGATAACAATAGAGAATAAGTATATCTATCATAGGGCTTAAAACTAAGATTGATATCTTGGGTTGTTGATTTCATATCTATTTTCAAACAGGAAGTAAGGATCTCGTCGCTTTTCATTATGAGTTTGGATCTTCATTATCCGAAAAAGTCAAATTACGAGTATGAATTCGAAGTTTTGTTGCACATCTGAAGTTCAGAAGTCCCTCTTTTCAATACCTTGAAACAAATTAATGGAGTCATTGAAATATCCCAAAACTTCTCGATATATTAAAAAAGAAGCAGGATTATATGATTATTTAGGAATCAGAAAAAAAATAGTGTGTGGTTGATTTTATATTCTATTTGGTTTGAGAGGTTGTGTTTTGGAGGTTTTTGGAATCGGATTAAGGTTTCATGGATTGGATGGTAGGGATATTTGAAGGCGGGAAAATGCGATGAGATGCGATGCGATGTTATGTTATGTTATGTTATGTTATGATATGATATTTTGGTATTATAAAGAGGAAATGCAGATGGTATTTGTTACTTGTAATCTTCAATCAATATTTCAAAGTCTAGTGTATTGTCTTCTTATCAAATGAAGTCTTCACGGCATAATATATGATCCTTGTGAGGACAGTGAGGTTCACTTTTCCGGGATATGACACCAATGAGAAATAAATTCACAGAGACTTACACAACCACCAGATGGAGATTTAAATCGGGGGTAAAATCTCGTGAGAGATGGCGAACAGAAAGGGCGAGGTGGAATCGCAGATCTTGAAATAGCTAAAGAGGATTTAATGGGAGAGAAAAAACCTCGAATGCTATATCATGGTGCCATGCTGCTAAGATGAGAACATGAGTTGCACCGATATAACTGACTACACGTGATTCAACTCCTGTTGCAGTTGGTGAAACTCAATATTGAGGATGAGGGGGATCATGAAGCTATAAAACAACAATAATAAGACTCCAAAAACAACTCCAAAACCGTCCCCAAATTATAAACAGAATTTAAGAATTCTAACATACTCTAAATAATGTCGCGTAGTGCGCACTCTTGACACCTTTCACCAAACCAACGCGTCCTCGCCTATATATATCTAAAAGACAGCAAACATCTCAACCAAGACAGCGAATTAGTTCGGTGGGCAAGAGCTTGACTTCGGTCGGGAAGGCGTTTAATACACCAGTTAGGCACAAACAAGTTACGAAAGAGCTGTCTTGGCCACATCCTCGGGGAGATGGGAGATTTATTCTTTTGCTTTTTTTTACGTTGAGGGAATCGTCTTTTGTTACGTGTATATTGTTTTTTGATTGAGGAGGTATATCTAGATATCTGTCTGTCCTATTTGAGAATTGTGGAGCTCTGCGGAGAGAGGATGATGGGAGTGGGTGGTGCAAGCGAGGTGTGGGTGTGGTTGTTGTGATATATATGTGTTTGCTGTGAAGGTTGGGATGAGAGTACTGGTTTTGATTCAGTGCCGACCTCATTCAATTAAGCCTGCGTTGGAGATGTATCTCAACTTTGAGAAACCTCAACCAACACGGATGATATTGACTTATATACAAGTCACTCGACCTCGAAGACATCAGTCATGTCATCAACCATAACAATGCGAGCGAGCTTAAGCATGGAGCAAGTACTGAGAAACGGAGTTGTGCGTGGAAAGCAGTGCACCTGGACTTGGATTGAAATATTATGAATCCCTCATAAACACAAACATAGGAGACATGCCATGCAAAGTTTTGTTAAGCGCTCGACTGAACAACGGGGGTAATCAACTCTCTACGCCTCATATGCTTCCAATTGTTGCAGTGGTCATTACCGTTCGCAGCTCGGGAAGATATCATCCTATCTATCACTTTCCTCTACATTACTAGTCTAGCACGAAGTCTATGCCGATTGTGTGTGCTATTCATAATAGGCCATTCTGTAATATTGTTTACCGGAACGCAATATTGAGCGTACCGATTCATTTTGTATGTATCCATATGGATAGATATATCAGATAGTTTACTAAATAATGTCAGTACCGACCTGGTTCTATTTAGAAAGAACATCCATCATAGCGTATCTCCAAGATGAAGACAACAAAGGATAAGATAAGTTTCTTAGGCAATTGGGTGTTTGATTGCTTGGTATCTTATCCTCCTCCTCACTGATAAACTCCTTGCCACTCAATCTGTTTTCCCATGCTTGAATAGGAAGAAGTTATCTCGGTGAGGTTTGAGGTTGCTTATTTGGAGTAGATTCGCCGGCACTGGGCAGTGGCTATAATTGCATTCTTGTTTATTGTGATTTTCAGTTGGTCATTTGACTCCTCACCGAGCTTTCTTCTAACGTTGGAATCATGCTGATCTAGATCGTAATTTATATAGGCATCTTCACGCAAATCTCCTTGAGATACCTCTAGTGAAGCTTGTTGTTGGTGATGGTGGTTTGTGGCTTTCGTCTGACTCTGAGAGGCTAGCGTCCTGGTCGAACCTCTCAAATTACTCAGTAAGAGAGATCTTAATCGTCGCACTACGACTGTGTGTTTTTATATTTTTATTACTGTATACTGCAAAGTTAGACGTGACGATGAGATACAATATGAGTGATTGATCGCAATAATTGAGCTTATGTTATCAAGGCGCTAAAATACCATCCAATGATGGATGGGTTTATTACTATGTAAATATGTACAAACACTACTCGAGTAAGGTAGCTAATTATTTTTCTACAGAAATCTCTCCCTCATACCTTTCTCAATCACGCTTTCCAGGATGAATATCTTCCGGAATCGAACCCAATTCCATTGGATGCCTTCTTGATCCAGCTCTCTACGACCTTAAAGTACTCGACATTATTCTTTTCGAGAAATCCAAAGTGAGCATTGCCATGAACACCAACATCAGCCATCTTGATCCAATTAGCCTTCACACCAACTTGGTTGAGGTACTGAATAATGCAGTGTTCGTACGTGATGTGCGGAGATGCTTCACCGGTGAATGCGACATATGGGACCTTGGCTATATTAGGGAGAGTATGGATGGTGTAGTTTTCGGCGGTGCTGCTTTGCTGTATGCAAGATCTCCTTTCGAGGGTATCTTCACCCACCGTCTCGGTGATGAGATCGGTGTAGTTGGAGATGGGTGGATCATAATTGAGATTGGATACGGTCAAACCGAATGGTCGAGTAGTGGTCCTTCCAACAGACGATGTTGCATTTCCAGTATACGATTCAAAGGGGATATTTCCGGGTTCGAGATTCACATTACCAAGCACTAGATCTGGACATTCGTCTGAAATTACAATGGGGTGGATTGCGCCGATGGAATGGGAAATCAAGAACGAGGGACCGATCAGATGAAGAAGCTGGCAACCAGCTGCACGCATTGATATTTCCTGTCGTGTGTTGTTGGTGGTCAAGGGCATGAATCCACTTTCAAAGGCATCGAAAATAGGATCTCCGCGAAGTCCAGTTCCGGGCCATTGAGTATGTAGTTGGCTTTGGGGATAGGCATCCGCGATTTCTGGAGCAGTGAAACCAACCTATATGAATAATGATAAGTCTCATTTACACCGGCACCTCTGGAAAATGGAAAAGTACCTCGCTGATATTTGATGTTGATCCAATTCTTAATGGATACCCTGTCAAATCCTCCTGGGTTCCTCGCCCTACACTAGTTTGATCGACGATATATACTTGATAATTAAGATCCAAGAACATAGACGCAAAGCCTTTGCGATTGTCAGGTGTGTTGAGCCATGTCTAGACTTGGTCAGTTGATGCTTGTTGTAGAAAATCATTTGAGGTGGAAAAAAATGCTACATACTGCTCCAGAAACTCCTCCACCATGAAATAACACCACAGGATATGGCTTCTTGATACCCTTATGAGGCGTCAATTTCTCAACATACATTTGATCATATGTCAACAATCCAATCGCAGCATTTACATAATGCCCGCCAACCCAGAACACATCACGCTGATAGTACGACTCTTTCGATTCGCATTGGGGTCTAATTCCATTAATTCCAGTACAATCCAGATCATCTCCAAAAAGATGAGCCGAAGATACTGTTGCAAGGCCAATAACGAGCGACCAGAGGAAAAACATGTCGACAAAAGTATAAAAAGAGTGGGTGAGATGAAGATCGAGTATGAATTGAGAAAGAAGATATTTCCTACGAAAAAAGGTTCATGCCATTACATGCCACATGGTAATGAAATGACAATGGAAATCGAATTCCACCTTGCAGGTTGCTTGTATGTAATCTTACAAGATTGATTGCATTATTATCATCATCGGATACTTGTAGATCATATCCCATTTCGAACATATCCACTGATTAGAGACGGAAAATTCTAGGCAAGTGCTAGAACTTTGTGCGTAAGGATTATGCTCCAGGAATCTGTCCCTTAGACCACTGTGTGCCCGAGCTCATCTCTAAATGACATGAATTTCTGGAATTCCATCAAAACCTATTGAGAAAACCGAACAAGCAAGTGCTGTGGACTCTTTATATTAAGAGCAAGGTCCTGCTATATATATGTGGTGTTCATGGTTGAGACGAAACACTTCATATAGGTACATAGATGAAGGGCAAAAATCCAAACCTATGAAGTTTGAGGGAGTGCAAGTTGCAACGGAAGTTTTATGGAAGGGAACTTATAAGTGATGTGCTCAGACTGCATTAAATTGGTTGAAACCGGGAGGATGTTAAGCTAATGATTTAGTAGGGATTTTCCCGTGATTTTTCGAGCTGATTGATAAAATTATGCGGGAACTTACGAAGATACGAGTCATGGTCATGGAAAATTATTATTTCTTGGGGTTGTGCAAAATGGGGTGGTGGAATTGTGTTGTTCAAATTGGACAATTAAGCTTATAATTGTGAAAATCCTATTTGTACGGAACCTCTCTCTACCTTGTCCTGAAAACTCGATAAGAAAGCTCTTGGCTGAATGCTGATAGACTCTGATAGAGAATACCGGTAACCTTGGCACACAAGTTCACGGTATTTTCCCACTTAAACAGTTAGACTCATCAGTTCAAGGTTCTGGATCTCAATATAATTTGTTAGTCGAGGTGGGTTTTCACGCTCAATCGTGGTACGAGATCAATAGCTTCGGTTGGTTCCCCATTGAAAGTTTGTCTTACACATCAGTCCACTGAGTCCAGTAGTCGACCACTTCCCACAACCCGAAATTTCCCCTCGCGATGTTCTCTCTCCTTACAAGTTACAACTCCAATCATTCTCGAATACCGTATACTTTCGAAGATTCGGATAAGCTAAGCAGTGATTAAAACTTAAGGTTATTCTGACAGGCCTGACTTCTGTATTCCTATTGGCAGGAATCCTTCATCTGATCAGCAATTATACTATATTAAGTCAACTGATCGACTAATCGGCTTTCAATATCTGATAGATCGGCGTACAGGATTGGGTATTCAGGACGTTGATCCGACTGGGATCACGCTTACCAGAAAACATACTAGCAAAACAGCCTCAAGTGAGGATTTGGCAAGTTTGATATTGTTCCAGAAAGTCTATCGTTGTTTAGAAAGAGGGACCGCCCTTTAGTTTCGGCCCATTAGACAACAAATTGAAGCACTGGCTGGTCGTCATGGATTTGTTGAATACCGGTACCAAGACTTCATTCCAGATAAAAACGTCGCTCAAGCCTCAGATAACGGTACCGTAGTTCGCACAGTCGAGATAGTCTGTGACCATCGAAGCATGAAACTTTAAATCGCACGATGAGGTCGCTTAAAGGTGCGCAAGGCGCAGCTTGTGTCCTTATGGGATCGGATGGGGAAACTCGTCGGTCAAACGTCCTAAGATGTGATGAAGATGCAATTTGGGTGGATATGCGTTACACAAGGTATTCAGCTCTTTTAAAAGGACTCGAGGAGGATCTCTCCGCAGTTTTGCTCGTGATCGAAGTGATCTCTACCTTATTCCAGCCTGGCATCCCGCAAATCAATTGGAAACTTTTGAACTTCTGGAGGCTTGTTGGTACGGAGATGCGAGAGCGGGAGACTGGTAGGGATCGACTGGTTCGATACTCAAGGTACAGACTGATCCAAACCCAATCGACCTTAGAAAATCATTGTTACTGAAGGATTTATGCCTAAAATGCGCTCAAATTCATGGATGGACCTTCCAAGCCCTCGACGGACATCATCTGTTTTCACGAAATACCCTTCCCTGTTACACACATCTCTCTACCGTGAATTTCTGCACGATGGAATTTCACGGCGATGTTCCCAATGACGGGATATTCCCAAGGGGGTTTCATTCAAGCGTTGTGTCATATGTTACCTATGCTTTAATGATTTGAAGTCTGTCGGAGCCTCGCGAGGAGACTAAGTCTGTTTTGTTCAGGCTCTTTCTACTCGTCAAATAGTTCGTGCATTTCTTCATCGTAAAGTCTTGCATGTAAGAATTGGTGAACCATTCAATGCAGACCTCGAACCTAATTTCCCCCGCGATATCCCACCCCCCTTCCCCCAGAGTTCTGGCTTGAGGGTCTTCTACATTGCCGTTGGAGTTAGCCTGTTCAGCGGTCAACTGGAGAATTGGACTCATTTGTCCCACGCACGAATCGAGCTTCGAGTTCCGATCTATCTTGCCATGTCTTCGATACTATCGTCGTCATCAACCATTGCCTCTGCAACCTCAACTTACACAAACTCTATTCCCACGGGTACCATATCCGCACTCATCGGCCAGCCCCCAAATACCACCAATGACTACTACATAGTCGCCTACCTCCTTACCGCCTTCGGGCAAAAAACCTCCCCTCTCAAAGGAATTGTCATTCCCCCCCTCGCACCCACAAATTACGTTTACGAAAGCCGCGCCAATTCAATCCTTGTCGGAATGTCCGTATGCATCTTCTTCATGTTCACCTTTACGCTCATCCGTCTACTCATCCGCCTCCTGAATCGCGGTCTCAAACTCGGTCTCGACGATCTCTTTATCGTCCCCGGCGTCATCCTCGCTATCACTTGGCCTGTTCTGCAAATCCTCGCCGTGGTTTATGGAGGCGCCGGAAAACACATCTGGGATGTTACGTATGAGGAATATGGATATTTCAAACGCTACACGAATCTATCCAAGATATTCTTTTTTGTGGCGGTGGGAGTCGTGAAAGTTTCGATTTGTCTTTTTAATCGCAGACTTACTTCGATGACGTCGCGCAATTGGCTGATGTTCAATAATGTCTTTCTCTTTTTACTGGTCGTCTATATCATGGTCTCGCTCTTCTGGAACATCTTCTCGTGTTCGCCGGCGTGGGGAGGTTGGGACGCAGTGAGGTTGGGGAGAGAAAATGTCGTGGCGGTTTGTTTTCCAGTGGGCACTTCGGGGTCCATCTTAAGTACCATTCATGTGGTGATGGATTTTGGTCTCTTGGCTGTACCGTTCGTCGTCTTGTGGAAAGTGAAGATGGGGTGGGGGACTAGAGGAAGATTGTATGTTGTTTTTGCGGTCGGGGGTGTGAGTATGATTGGGAGTATCTTGAGACAGATTGCACAGACGAAATTGAGTTCGGATGTTTTATGTAAGTTGGACTTTTTTTTTCAATTTTTTGGTCTTTATATTGAGACACAGGCTTTGATTGCTTTTGCCGGATGGCATCAAAATAAAAGCAACAAGCAGCTAACAAAACTCTCAGGGTCGTTCAAATCGCTCGAAGACTGGACACTAGTCGACCTGACCCTGGGTGTTATCGCCGCCTCACTTCCCGTTCTTTCAGCTATTATCCCTGCTAAATGGAAAAGCATCCACACCTCCTCGTACAAAAATCCCTCTCACCTCGGTTCGTATCCTCTGTCAAAACCGGGACATTTTAGGCGTTCGAAAATGCCAAGGATGAGTGGGAAGGAGAGGGGTAAGGGTACGAAGATCAAGGGTACGATTGGGACGTTTGGCGAAAGCGAGGAGAATATTGTGAGGACGGATGTTATTGAGTTGAGTTTTCAGAGTAAGATTGATTTGGAGAGGGGAGAGGGAGAGAGGGAAGAAGAAGGAGAAAGAGAAGGAGAGAGGAGTGCAAATGGAAATGGAGGTAGAAGCGAAAGTAGGAGTGGGAGCGCAAGTGCAAGTACAATGGATACAGAGGGGAGTTCAGACGGGAAAGAAAGTAACGGAAAAGGCAAGATAACGAGGAGTTTCTCGCGAAATAAAAACAGGAGTCGAGGGGATTCAGCAGAAAGAGGTGTAAGATTAGATAAGGGAACGGAAGAATGGCATGGAGGAAAGGGTCAATATGGTCATAGAGTAGAGATTGGGAGGCATGAGTGACAATTACGGGATTATGGGGGGTGGATGGGATAGGGATGGGATAGGATGGAATAGGGGGTTGGCTTTATACTTTGTAATCTATGATTGATGAGGTGGTGGTGGATATAAATAATGGAAAGGAAAAGAAAGGCGGGTTTGGGTGGTTTAGAGGGTTGGGTGGTGGGGGAAAAGATATAACTCCAAGAGTGCTATCAATCTACATTTCAAAAAAGTAAATATAGCTAAAGCCAGCTGGCTCCTTACATTTTCGCGCTTCCGGCATCATATGGTAGATAATGAAGGCGGATAGTATTTATGATTATATATATAGGTAGGTAATTATCAAAATAATATCATTCCCCAAGTTGTTTACACCATATTTCATTTAACCACATTATCCACTTCATTCACAACCCCATCATCGTCACCAACCCCCAAACTCCTAGCAATCCCAAGCCCCTCAATCCATTGAACAAACTCCCGATCCTCTTTAAATTATCTACACCGCCATTAAACACAATACTTGTAATAGCATTCGCACCCGCACTTTCCGTAGGAGTCGAGCTCGCATCCGCATCCCCTTCTCCATTCCCATTCACGGTTTGGATAGCTAGAATGCCCGGTTCGTTGGATGTACTAGAACTAGAACTAACACTACCACTACCTTCTACACTTATCCTATGTGTCAAGGTAGTGTAGTAAGTAATTACGGCTCTATCGGAACTATAGACGATTATCTCACTAGTTCGGATTTCAGTGATGGAATTGCCCGATACAGAAGGAGTCGAGGTGGGAAGAGGGAAGGTGGATACGATGCCCTCAGAGTATTGGACGATTAATCCCGCGGCACCAAGTGTAGATATGACGGAATTGGAGAGGGTTATGGCTGGGCCAATGAGAGAAATGGTTTGAGAGCCAAGGAGTAGGGTTGATGCAGAGGCTGTTGCGGAGATTATCTGTCCTCCTGAAAGTGTGGCAATTGCACTTGAGGCAATTACTACGAGACCCTCAGACCGAATCTAGCAACCGGATTGATAGCTGGGGCGCCAGAGGTAATGATTTGACCAGCCACGATAAGAGTCCATGCACCTGGAATTACGGAAATGACTTTTGCGTCGGCAAGAGTGGCGAGTTGATTTGGGGTTTCTGCGGAACTGGCGACTGCGGGTGTCGGGATGATGTAAACGCTTGATTGAGATAAATCACCTTTTGCGTTTCCGATAACGAGAACAGAAGGCGTGAGTTGGATGAGAGAAGAAGATATGGTTATTGCAGCTCCGCCCAGTGAGGCAGTTTGACCTGCTACGAGTATTGTTGAGTCACCAGGAACTGCGGAGATGGTTGAGAAAGCGATCGTTACGATTGGAATGGGAGTATTTGCGAGAGGGATAGCTGCTGATGATACATGCTGTGGACTATTAACAATGGTGTTTGGATCTTGAACGGCTAGGATAACAGTTGAGAGTACATTGGACGATGATACTTCGATACTAGGAACAATAGTGTCTGGAGGTGCTGAGCTGGATACTTGTACTTGAGTAGCAGAAGTAGAAGTACTAGGAAATAGTACATTCCCAGTGGCGGTCTTCGATGGTTGATTTGGTGAGAACGATTGAGCTGTACTTGCTGGTATTGAAGTTGAAGTTACTGGACTCGCCAATGTCACAGGTAAAAGGGCATTAGCAGGAGGTACAGCTCCAAAGGGATCGAAAAGACCAAGCCGCGCATTGTCTTGACCACAGTGTCGATAATATGGGCTATTGACTTATTAGTGAGGCTCGTTTCTCTTCACGACTGAATGACTTACAGTCCAAGTGATTCAATTTGGAGTCTAGGGATGTCGAAAGCTGGGAAACATCTATTGTAATCATCTGCCATAGCATGAACATTTTGGATGGCTCCGTTAGTCGACGCTTCAGTCATTGTGATTGTTGAGCACCCAGAAATGATATCGGTCAAAGTAAGCAGTGCAGCTGGCGACGTGTTGACCTGCTGATCAGATGCTGTGTATAATGCAATAGTTGAAACATCAGTAGGATCTATCGAAATGACTATATTGCTCATCGTTGGACCACCTAACCACAACTATTATACCCACTGATTGTGTTTATGATCATGTACATCGATGGGGAAGTCCTGAAATTTTTAGCATCAAAACATGAAAATTCATGAAGAATACCAACAGTAACGCCTATGTCCTCATTGTAATACGTGGAGGGGTAGGTGAAAGTCCCACTGGCTGGAGGAAAGTACGATAATTGAACTGTTCCAGCAAATCTATTGTCCAACATCAGCAAGATCAATAGATAGTGGTAAGTTTCAATACATATGACATGGTGTCCAAACAAGTTGGGGAGTTATTCCACCAAGATTCCATGTAGTACAGTTGTTTATCGGGATGGTTTGGTTCCCCCAATACGGGCCTGGAGTGACAGGAAATGGTTCCGTCGTTGATTCGACGTTTAAATATGAAAGTGTTGCTGATGGAGTGATGGTAAAGGAGCGGATCCTAATATCGTAGATGCTGGAGTTGCAGAAGTCGTGAATTTATATGGATAACTACAACATACGTGCAAGTTAAAGATTTTCGAAGAGGCACTGATCGTTATGAGATCGAACAATGGAGACTCACCGGCGGCCTGGTAAAAGTCAAGAAGCAGTAAAACCGCTAAAAGTGATACAAGTCGCAGAAACATTATGAAAAAGCTTTAAAGAACAAACTAAAAGAGTGTGGATTGGGTAAAGAACGACGCAACAGGAACTAAAAATTACATTGCCATAGACTTATAAATATATAATGTGCCAACTCAAGTTAATACTCGGGAATCTGGATCAACCGCAACTCCTAAGCATTTACAGTTTTGCATAGAATATGGAAATTGAAAATAATTTTCTGGGGTTCGTCTGGATCAAATGTGATAAATGTGACAGACGTCAATCCCCAGTTCGTGATATCCGGGGCACCCATCTATCGGTGAACTATAGACAAATTTGTGGCTGCACCACTTTGCTTGTTGGAGTCTTACATGGGCACGCCAAACCCTCGTGGTTGTCGGGGACTATATCCTTAGCGGAATCATCCTTCCACGGGTAGCGGTTAAACTTTCAGGGGAAGAAGATTTTAATAGTGGATGATGAAGAGGGAAAATAAGGATGCTGACAAAAGCAAATACCCCGTGGGTATATCGGATCGGGGTGCTGTCTTCCGGACGATTCGATTCAGCTCCCTTGCCATAAAGCAAGTAAATTTACTCGAGTAATGAAATGTGAATTTATCAACTTTGATGTGAAATTGCCTGGTGTGATGACATCCTGCACTGATCAAGACTAAGGGACTTCTCAGTAATCCGGCGCTTAGTGACAAGTGACAAGTGACAAGAGAAAAGTTCAAACACCCCCACGTGTATCAAAACATTCGCAATAGTGATAACAAAGAGACCTACGAACGCGTTGCACGTTATTTTATCCGAGTCTAGACAAGTGGGTGCTCAGAGGTGTTTACCATTGCCCATGAATGTAGCCAGGAGGGTAGGACCTTTGGTTCGGATGTTTGGAGTATAATCTAAAACGACCAGAAATGGAACGATCGCGACATTGTTATTCTAAAATTCCAACAGTTGGTCTGTATTATATCTGTGATAGGTGGGAGTAGATTGTAGATTTGGTAATTATGATGTTGATACCGGTAGATGTCGGCAAAACCGAATTTGACTAAGCCGAATAATGCCTCAGGTGATTCTGCTCTCATTTTGTCCGTCTCGTTTCTTCCCAACTTCTACTCAGTACGTATACTCCGTACATCATTTTCACCCGCACCCGTTTGTCTACCTGTTTACTTTCATAAATATTTCAAATTGTATTGTTATTAGTGGTGATTTCATCTCCTATGTTCGTGAAGTCTTTCAATTTGGCTAGTAACCTTATTTCAATATTGTTCCAGGGAGAGAATGCAAATTCCATGAGCTGCGCCGCAGCCTTACAGATATCTCCAACATTAGCATCTGTAATCATTGTTGTTCCCCCTGGGTCTGAATAGTTTCTGCTTATTGGTGCCAGGATGGGTTTCAATCTGCGAACACTCTATTCTGTAAGGTTATTTAACCGCGCCTTATTGAAGGGACGCCTGTTGAAATGTGGAATTGAGGTCATGGCAAGCTCCATTTTACCCGTGATAGGATTTTGATTTGCATTGACCAAATTCTGTCGAGATTAATACTTAAATCTCTTTTCTCAATCATTGCCTCGAAATTCTTATTTTGTGATTTCCAGTTCGCCCATTGTCGAACTCATGTTTGCTGGAAAGCCGTTATGAAAATACGGTTCCATAACGGCCTTCTGTTTGGTTCGGTTGTTGCCCTAAAAGTCATATGCAGCCCATTGAATGGTGTACCTGAAGGTCAATTGAAGTCGAATCAGGTCATTCCCTCTCCATTGGTAATACCAGCTAGTGAATACTTTGTGAGTTTGTGATGCTATTTCCGCTTTCAAAAAGAAGACTAACAGTCTCTAGGATGGCGATGATGGAGCATGGTCATCTTTAGCATTGAGAGTTGGGAACCCTGCTCAAGAAGTTCGCGTTCTGGTATCAACGAATTCACCCCAGACGTTAGTTTTCTTGCCCCTCGGATGTACATCTGCAGCAATCTCGCCGGTACCAAACGGCTGTGCCAATTCTCGTGGAGGATTAATCAACAATAGTCTATCCAATACTTCGGAGGATCGAGGCATATTTGGAGTTAACGGAAATGGGGTCCGATTCCAGGCGGATCTGGTATATTCTCAAGTGGCGGACTTTGGCCTAGATTCGATAGGGCTTGGATGTGTTTCAGGAACAATTGGTCCTACTCTCGACAACCAAACTATTGGTGCTATTGCTACTGCTTCACCATTCTATACGTATGTAGCCGGAATCTTGGAGTTATGGCTGATTCAGAGAAGAGGAATATTTGGACTTGGTACTCAGCCATTGAATTTTACGACCATAGGAATTTCTTCGACCAACTCTTACTTCTCATCTTTATGGTCGCAGAAACTAATCCCAAGTTCCACCTGGAGTTACACAGCTGGGGCAAAATATCGTATGGCTGTCTCTCCTTTCTCGCATTCAAAATCCAAAAGCTTCTCACTGGCGGTATTTCAGGGCTTAAAGCTGGTCAATATGCACAATTGATTTTCGGAGGATATGATACTTCTCGATTTACACCCAACTCTGCGTCTTTCATTCTTTCTTCAGACGTTGACCGAGATATCGTTGTGGCAATCCAAGCAATTACTTACAGTGGTACCACACAAGCTATTTATTTAATAAATTAACGTCCAGGGGGTAGGCTCCGCCTACCCACGACCTCCCGAAGGGTACTGGGGACGGGCTAAAATAAGGTACTAATTACATAAACACAGAAATCCACATTAACACCTCGAGATAGCCAATTTCCTTGCATTTCCGATGTAAGCTCTAGTTCCAATGCTGAGTGAGGGGATACCATTCCTTCGCTTTGGTGATAAACTTGTTGTGTGTGGGTTGCCCACTCCGTTTAGGGTATGCTCATTGTCGTTAAAGAGCTCTTGTAAGCTTGTGTAGTTATATTTATTATGACAAGGGGGTGTTTTACAGTTTTTCCTGAGGTGTGGCGGCGAGGGTCAGGCCGCAGGGGATGTGGCCCGTTTGAGTTGTATGTTTTTTTTGGGACAGGGGTCGGGTTGTCACGGGGTTTGGTCCCGTAACGAGGGTAGGTGCAGGTAGGTATACATGTGTACATGTAAGTGAGGGCAGGTTGCCTTGCTTTTATCCAGCTTGGTTGGGGCGTTCGAAACACCTGGGTTACCACATAAGCTCGTCTATTAGCAAGTCCTACTTATGCTTTTGTTGAATCAACCGATCCAAATTTCTGGCTTCCCGAAGCAGAAGCAGCGTGTCAAGAATTTGAAAAACCGTTCGGCCTTTCGCTAGATAATACTACTAGCCTATACCTAATTAACTCTGCGCAATACTCTTTATTAACGACTACCAACCCTCAAGTTACATTTTCTTTGGCAAATGTATTGACAGGTGGTAATATCGCATCGATTGTTCTACTTTCCAATGCCTTCGCCCTATTAGCCTCATATCCTTTTGTTCCTAATGATACCTATTACTTTCCTCTCGGAAAGTCGGCCAACGACAGTCAAAACACTTTAGGGCGAGCATTCCTACAAGAAGCGTAGGTAATTTTGCAACAATTCTCACCTTCTTTCTGACGATCGTCTAGATATTTCACCGTTGATTACGAACGTGGAAACTTTACCGTTAGTCAATGCACTTGTATTGATGGTGCCACGACTGATATCAGCACCATCATATCTCCCACCTTAACCAATTCCACATCTACCCCACAAACATCGCCTGATACCAATTCCAACTCAACGAAACATCTATCAGTTGAAGTAATTTGCGCTATTGAGGCTATTTTGGTTGTGATCATCGGTATTGGTGCTATTGGTGGGTTATATCTATGTCGTCGTCACAAGCGTCCCATATCTATTGCCGAAATCCCCCTGCGTGACATCGATGAGGATTTTTCGAAAGATAGATCTCGCATAACGCCATCGCCAAAACTTCATCAGATTCCTACCCACACGATACAAAAGTACCAATGGTCGAAGCGCCAGGCCATGAAGTGCGTGAACCTGTGGAACTTCAATCTCTCGATCTGAATGAACAGTCATATTTCATTCGAATGAAAAACAAGCTCACAGAAATATATACAAAGACATTTAAAAGCTCCTTTGAGGATTACGCAACCACTACACGCAGTATGGATTCCCAAAGAAAGACTACAATGACATTTGAGATGGATGCACAGCCCACAGTGTTTGAACTCCCTAGTAGTAATCCATCAATTGGGATGAATGATGAGAGAAGTAGACATACATCAACACCACCCTTACCTAGATCTCTAGTCTCGCGACAATCTTCTTCTTTTCAAGATGGACCTTCATTATCATCACAGCATTCTTCATACCAAGGAATCTCCCCCACTTTATCCCCAACCATATCAGCACAATCATCAAGTCTCCGCATTTCCTCCAGACAAGGAAGAATATAATATCTCTATTTGCCGATCTCATAAGACAAGCTTCTACTACCGAGTATTGGCGGTCAAGATCCTATCGATAAAAACCCATTCTCGTTTTCAAATATACAGCTTCCTATTGAACACAAGGACTGAACACATGGATTGAATGAGAAAACCTGGCACAGGAATATTGGGCAACTCGGCATAATCAAAAGAAACGCCTCTCTCTCTCCATGAAAAGTCCCTTACTTAGACACCCTCTCTCAATAAGTATGAGTATTCGTTTTAGATATGGAAACCCGGTCTGGAATCGGGAAGGAGTATAGTATCGGTTATTCCATTGAGAGCTTCTTCTATTGTCATGACGTCTATTTGGATGGAAGTATTAAGTTCTTGTACATGTTCTTTTCTTCTGATGTTTATATTCTCTAGTGTTTGTATGCTAGTGGTGTGGGTTCGGCATACTCAATTTATATTTACTACCTTTTTTGTATTTATTTCTTCCTTTTCATTTATTTTTGAGTATATATAAAAGAACACATCTTGGAATATGTATGAACGAAGCTAGAGCTTGAGCTTTTCTTGGTCTCTGAGACTGGTGGAATCATTATAGCCATCAGTTATCATATTATAAATCCTCTAATTGATGTATACACGAATTATCATCAATCTATTTGTTGAGATATAGGTGAATATGGTCATGTGGTCATGCACTAGGCATTCACGTCCATATAGGTCTTCCCATTGTCAAGTGGGAATAGCCTCAAAACTCAACCACTACAACAATACAAGAATTATTATATAGATCTGATTAACATCACCACCGAGGTGATACCAACACTATTCTATCTTCAAGATTGCGCTTTTCGCTTTATGTATTGTGGTTTTTAAACGCTAAGGTTAATTACTTGCTAGTTACTCGGACCATTTCAGTGCAAAACACTTGTTCATAGGCTTATTTATAGGCTTGCTAGTGGAGATCTCTGAAAAAAGAAGTTGAAGTCGCTGTTAGGAATAAGGAATAAGGAAGAGGACGGATGTATGTTATCCAAGTATATGCCGTGCTAGACTCGGATGTCGGTTTCGAGTCCTCGTCTGCTATCACCATTCCCATTCCCATTCCTATTTCAATCATGAAATCACCTTCCTCTCACCCTCCCCTCACTCCCTCCCGCCTACCTCCCCACAACTCCAACTCTTCCCCTCCCTCGCCCCCTCTCCAATCCCCACCCCACTAGCCCAAAGCCCCATCCCACAAATAACCGCCCCCACCCCCACCAACCCCACATTACACAAAAACAATCCCCTCATCCACCACCCTCCATTCCACCTCCCCTTATTCCTATACAAGCCAAAAATGCCCGCCAATCCATACGTAAACCAGCTTGCAAACAGCGCACTCACCAACCCCAACAACTCATTAAACACCGGTATCGACTCCGCAATCACCCACGCCACTATCCACAGAAGCGCCGTAATCCCCAACCAGGAAAACATGCCGCGTCTCGTGCGTGTCGTCATGTGAATGGTGTCGTGGTAGATTTTGGAAAAGACGTATTTACTGCAGACGTGACCGAAGATGACGCCGGCGATGACGATGGTGGGGATGGCGAGGCCAAAGGCTATTTTGGATATGAGGGGGCCGGCGGATGAAAGGGCGGGGGAGGCGACGCTGGATCCGGCGTAGATGTAAATTATGCTGGCTGAGAGGAGGTAGAGGGTTATTTCGATGATTTGGAGTGTGGCGAGGGATTTGGGGAAGTCGGAGGGGTCGCGGAGTTCGGCCATGAAGGCGAAGAAGGCGACGTGTCCTCCTGGGGAGGGAAGGAGGGGGTTAGTTGGTTGGGGTTTGGGGGGGGAAGGAGGTTGTGGAGGTGATGGAGGTGCAGAGGGGGACGATGAAAAATTAAAGAAAGGAGGCAGGGAAAAAATACCATAAGCGAAGACGATATTGGTAACACTCAAGAATGCTTCTCGGAGTGAAAGATCTTCTTTAGGCCAAAGAGTATAGTTTTTCTCCGCCGGTGCTTGAACACCCACTGCTACCATCGTGACGATAACTGCAATGAAGATACTCGTAAATGCTATATTTTATTAGTCCTCAATTCCACGACCATACAACATTCCATCCGTGATACCTCAACATCACAACCCAATCTATAAAAAGACCCCTCGACCTCCAAAAAACCAAGAAATAAAACGAGAAAACCCACAAGCAATACTCATATAACTCATGCCCCTACACGTTCTCGGCAAATCCAGAATCCAAAAAAGTCCCATGCCCACGACCCCCCACACAATATTACACGTAGCATGACCCGTCAACGTATCCAAACAAATAATCCACGTCAATATATGACTGCCCATCACAAACAACATAAACAGAACCTGCGCCCCCCCACCAATTTCCCTCCCCACATTCGGAAATCCGAGCGGCGTAAACAGTATCTCGAAACAATCAGCCCAGCTGTGGATTTGCGGATACGCGCTCCGGAAGAGATGCATTTCGTAGCCAGAGTACCAGGCCATGATCCCCATGCCGAGAATTAGTATGAGGCCCGGGATGAGCCCCACGGTGGCGAGTACGGAGGGGAGGGCTAGGATGCCAAGGGAAATGGTTTCGGCGATCATGATGGCGGCGCATTGCCACCAGGTCATGGATCGGTAGTGGATTTCTTGGCTGTTTGTTGGTTGGGAGTTTTTTTCGAGGTCGCTGGTCCGGGTGCGGGTGGCTGCTTGGACTGTGGTTGTCGAGTTGCGGCTGGTGAGGGTGGGTGTGGAGTCCACATCGCTGAAGTAGGATGGCGGTTGTATGACGACGGGGTGGTGCTGTGATGGGTTGAGCTGTGCTGCAAATGGTTGGGACATTATATGAGAGCTGATTAGTTGATTGGTTTGCAGATTTGTTAGCTAATTGATTCTGATCTGATTGTAAAATTCAATACCAATAGTTTCATGAGCCCGGATCGGATATAGTAAATGAACAGTTGAGGAAAAAGTGTGAAAAATCTGAAAACGTTTCAAAGTTTGAGAGGGAAAGTCGACGACTTATGCGGGTGGTATATTTGGCCTGAAGAAGGGGCGATCAAGACGTGATCAATCGTCAAATCGCATGATGGAGATACTTTCTTGCACCAAAGTAAAATGGATGAGGCTTCGGTAAAAGCTACTAATTCGGCACATGCTCGAACCAAATCAAGGTCCCACGCCCATCAAGGGCATTACTTTAGAGCTATTACATCTAGCTCAACCTACTACTCACCATCATCCTATCAAAACACCCCCAATGCTTACTTAAGCCAGTACTAAGAACTAGTGCCTCGACGGCACGAGTACCGACATGCTTGAATCCTTTTGAGCAGATAGCTCTCGATCAATGCGTCATAGTACATTTTGACAGTATGAAGCTTGTAAAAGTCGGTTTATCTCACAATAAGAACAAGCCATGATAGGACGAAGCTTCCAAATTGGCAAGTCTAACCTCTCATTAAGTGGGGTCTGAACCTTTTTCGCCTGCGAGGATCGTTCAGTAGAGCTAACTACTGGGTCCAGGGCAGGTGTAATCGGTTCGGGGCAAGTGGATCCCATTTCTTGCGGAACTGGGGTTTGAATTGCAACCCTCCATCATTAATTGTTGATACCAACGGTATCTAGTCACTGAACTTTTTTCTTTTCTAAAAATGACATAGTAAAAGTTACCCAGAATATTGCCTACTAATAAACACCATTTCAATCGCTGTTCGCTCCCAAATACAAACGAAGCTGATGACCAATTGTCTTGAGATCCAAAAAATGCCCACAGCTTGAAATGTTCAGCCAAGTATTGTGAGATCGACCGAACTTTATCAGGGAGCTATCTAAAAGAAGTTAAGCAGCCAGAACACTCCTTCCACCATCATTGGTGAGCCTTCCCCGCACTTTCATCTTGATGTAATCTGTACCCAATTTTCTTAATGCTTGTCCATCAATGTCATCATCGGTTTCAATGTCCTTCCCATTTCGCTTCCTTGTCACCGAGTCACCACTCTCCCTCTCGACGTACAATCCAGCTGTGGACTCAATGGGTATGTCACCATGTAGTAATCTGCTGCTATGGTGATGATCACTCCCAGTACCAATCACTGCTTCTGGTGCAAACAATAAAGCTTCACCCACTTGTAGCCTTACGATTTCCTTGAACACATTTCCTTTCACCAAATAATCGTCCTCAGGATTGGACCCCGAGTTATAGAGTGCGGCAACATGTTGACGAAGGACCCTGAGCCATTCTGGGCTGGAAAAGCGATGAACAATGGTCATGGAGCACAAGTCAATCAGAGCGGGGGAAATGGTCGGCTCTTGCGTCGAGATGAATACTCGTGTGCCAAGATGACGCTGAAGTCGAATGGTTGATAGCAAATTGTTTGTCAATGGGTCCCCTGTGCTTGCCGACATGTACTATTGAGAAGCACAAACCTATCAGTCTCATCATGAAAGCAAATGGTTTTCTCGGATATTCAAACCTTATGTGCTTCATCCAGAGCAACAACTTTCCCTATCTTGGATTTCTCTTCAAGGAATAATGAGAGACAAATGTTGAAGAGCGAAGACGCTGCCTCGGCAGTTACACAAGGACATGAAAGATCAACGATGGTAAGTTCTCCTGCCTTCGAAATATCAGCTATGCAACCAATATATCTCACGGTAGGGAGGTTTCAAGACCTTGATTCTCCAATCAGTTCCACTCCCTCTCTTAACAGGAAAAGGAGAACCAGATCCCCTCTGTGCAAGTGGCATGAAGCTTTCTAACGTATCCAATCTTTGTGACAGCGGTCCTTCTTGACTAGTTGTCAATTTAAGAGCCTCGATATGTTTTTTGAATTCCCCGTAATGAAAAGGTCGTCCACTAATTTGATGTGCCATGCGGAGAACTCGTAACACGCGGCCAATACTATGAAGATAAAGTGGCAATTCTTCTTTTGGATTGACTGCCATCAGATCAAACATGCGTTGTGTCGTGAGGTCAGTTTGATCGATGCACAATTGTGAGATTTTGACATTCATACCACCATATGTGCGCTAAATGAATTTTGTGCGTCAGTAATATCGTGGTCATTAGGATGGAATAGATGTATGTAGCAAATTCAGGCCATGAAGATTTATAACAGTTTCTCGTACATTGTTCAGGCGATGTAAAGTGTACAAAGTTTTCTCGTACGCCGAATAGAGAGGGGGGGGGGGGTAAGATCAGATCCAGTATCAAACGGCGAGGTCTTGTACTTACTTGTATGGTTTTGAAATTTGTCGGCGAACATAAAACTCGAACTTTTATATCCGGGTTGCTTGCCAAGTAAGCAGCCTCGCAAGGGGTACCCTTTCTGCAATATCAAAGAGTCAGTATTTGCTTGCCCGAAAGGCCTGAGAGATAATGAGGATCCAAAGCTGTACCAGAGCGAGGGGTTCACATAGAGAACATTGGAAAGTACGACATGAAAGAATAGATCAAGCTTACATATCGCCAATGAACCCATCGTAATGGAACAGTAAAGCGGACAAGGGATTTTTCACCTTGCTAACAACAGACTTTGCAAGACAGTTCTCCAGAAAGCATGATAAGGTATGAGACTTTCCGGAACCTTGAGAGCCACATATGAAAGAACTGAACGGCGCCGCTATGTTGTAGAAAAGACGAGGGTCTTGCTTTCCGTTTTCGTTGGCAAGAATGCTTGACTGTCCAGCTATCAATCCATACTGACCGATTTCGTTGCAGAGGGGAGTGGTGAATATAGGCGTGGTAGCTTGTTGATTGCCATTTTCACTGCCAGTATCACTGTTGAGAAGGTTTAGGTGAAGAGCGTATTCTGCGTTTTGCATCTGGACGTTATTTGTGTTGATGTTATTCATTTTCTCAAATTTCCTCGATGAAGGTAGATCAAGAGTGGATGGATATAGGCAAGATGAATGTGTAAATACGGGTAAGCATTTGCTTGATATATCGGCCTTGAACAATAAATAAAGGAATGACAAGAATCGACCCAGGAGATTCTAGTCGTATTATGAGGTGCCGATCGCTGGGAGTTCGGGTTTGAAGAAGCTAGAATCTTCTTTATGAAAACGCATGGAGAGAAATGGTTCCGAAGAGATATCGCGGATGATGTGTTTGGGCGAAGAAAGAAGAAAGTCGTTCCCGTAATTGGATATTGTCATTTAACTTCGAAGGAAGAACGTATTCGAATACTTGGATCTGAACACACACTTCCCAATAGAAACACTCATTCCTTGACGGGAAAGTGGGTTGGGGCATCTACAAAAACAAATAATATAGGAAACCTGTATCATATTTACAATAAAGAACATCCAAGATATGAAGTTTGTCTGTTCATCAGGATTGTGAATCTGCAACTCTGCGAGCTGCCGCCGCGCTGGTATTCCAACCAAGAAATGATATGTCTGTTCCCATAGAAACAAACGCAATCAAAGAAAAGGAAGAATAAGGCTCATCATTAAGAGAGTGCAATGCACAACTAGAAACTTCTAGCAAACTTGCAGCATATATTAAAGATTGCGTATTGGCATGGCTTTATAACCTGGGACGTCATTAAATTGATTGAGTAAGTGCATCAGCAACGAACCCAGTGGGTAGTCTGAGTTCACTCCTGTCTGGATATTTATTGCAAGGTATATGGCGCCAACGAACTCATTGCGCGTTCGAGGATTCGCATCCAAGCATTATTTGTTCTTCAAATTTTGCGTTCCAATGATCCTCATACTCTTAATACAAAGATAAATGCATAAGATATCATAACGGAAGGAAGGGAAGAAAGGAAAGGAAAGGAAAAGAAGAAAGATAAAAAGTTCCCGCTTCACAATGCGATCCAAGAGCCGTGCGTGCGTGTAGCTTTGACAGCTGAGCCACACATGTACTTGAGGACCGGTACAAGTTAGTTTCATCCATATGCTTACCGGGGTGCCATCGGGGTGCGAGCTATGTTAAATGATGATAGTGGTGGTGATGATGAACAACACAACTGTAGGGATACTTATTTCTATAAGGTGAGGATGATGATGTTAATCGTTGATAATTTTTAATAATATATTTTGGTGTGTTTGGGATGGTACTCGAGTTATTGCCAATTGTGGTGTTTTATTCCATTGGCGAAAGGGGAATGGATTAACTGTATTGTGATATCTACCCATAGCAAATACAACATCGATATCATCTTCCTACCTCATAAGAAATTGCCTGAGTGATGAATTGATGTTTAATCCATCTGTACCCTGGAACATTACGAGCATAGCAATTCGTTTCGTGGAATAGATAGTGTCCAATGCTTAAAGTATGATATAGAGTGACTGGATGCCCTGACTCCTACTGGAGGTAGCCATGTCTCCCAATTCCTTCCCCTCCAATTCCTCAATTTTAAGCCGCGCTGTGATATAGATAGATGATGTAGGCATGTGGCGCATGATTTTCCATATAGTATGTGGTTAATCATACATTGAGGGAATTGACAAAAACTGTTCTATACAGGAGGAAATGAAAGGTAGAGGTAACCCCATCGTCATAATGTTTGGATGCGGCGTGAATCTCTTCAGCAGATTGTTGGTGGGTGTGGAGGAATCCTTCATTCTCGGTAATATGGCAAATAAAAAGTTGTTGCAAGGATAATATTTGAGTAGTGTATATCACTTGACTTCAAACCCAAATTACGATACTGTATATACAGTACATACAGTACATATCAATTGCGTTTGAATATCTGAACATACAAACCGCGAACACTGTTCCACAATGCATCAAGGAAAAATTTTCCGTAAAAAATGCCTCAAAATTCGAGCCAACGGACAAACGAGCAAGGAATATAGGGAAATAATGGCGCTGCCAATTCTTAGGTACTGCTTTCGTGCGACTCCCCGCAAATGAGCAGCACTTCATCTGACGGCTCGCCTGACGAATAGGTACAACGGATGCGTACAGATGGAATTGAAGTAAGGTTGTGGGTGAGTAGGTGAGATGTTTTACCGACTGAGCCAGCATAGCATAGCATCAGCATTGTTAGGAATATTGGATTCCTTAAAGAATTGAACCTGTGTCCGAAAATGTGTATCTGGATTCTGGACACAACACGAGGGGATTGGAATGGTTTTTGATAATGAATTATCGACGGCTAAGAATACCGAGGTGCCTAATGTAGTATTTTTCCATTAATAGGGGGCTGAGACCTGAATGGCTAAAAGTTAAAAAGTTAGTTACATTGCCACACTTCGACCCCACAACTCCAATTGCAAGGTAGAGACTCGAGACTCGAGAGGAGATACTCAGCTACTCCGCCACTTTAATTGGTGTGTACTTAAAAACCATCTCCTGGTAAAAGTTCTGTGCCTGTTTCTCCTGGATATGCTGTGATGTGATGAACTTCACGAATTATGCATAATACTGCGTCTATAGTCCAACTATCGAGAATACATCTAATACCTATCGGTATCTGTTGACTCATTGAGCATGTTATTTGAAGTTTGAACAAATGGCCGTCGGAGGATCGTTGCGCGCTGTCTGTCGGCTGTTTATCTTAATCCACGTATGGTATGCCGATGTACCTAACCGCGGAGCCTTCCAGAGACGAAGGTCTAATGAATGTGAGTGGTCAATGAGGACGAGGATAAGGATCTAGCTTGTATGCATGGTATGGGTATGGTACCTGAATAACGGCATGGAAATGGGGATACCAATTGAGCCGACCAATAATACGAGGAACAAGCTCATCAGCAGAAATGGGGTTTTGAAAACATGAAACGAAGCTTTTGATGATCAGTTCGGATAATACTGAAATACAGCGAATAACTGGAGGGATGTCACTGTCACAGTCAGAAAATCCTTCGGCGACGCCTAGGGGATACGAAGACAGTACATCCTAATTGATGGTTGGTAATTATCCCTTTCAAGACATGGAGGGGCAAAACCCAAGAAGAAGTAGGCAGAATTTGGCGGTGAAATACTTATTAGATGCACGTTTGTGGCTCAAGTAGTGGAACCACAAAAACCTTCAGCTGATGATTGATATACAATTCAGTGCTCTATTTCTTTCGAATCAATACTCCTTCCATATTAGTACTACACGGAGAATTATCTCTAGAATGTCTCAACGCCTCAAGGAAGGTGGCTATATCCTGGAAGCAAGGAATGTGATCTGCCTTACTGGCCCACCATCAGGGCTTACGATAAAGCTTCGCACTCAGGGGCCCGCATTCCTAATTGGATTAGATCCATGCGCAGGCCAAGTTGCCATGAGTCTTGTACCTGAATTTTGCATTTACATGGGACCGAGAAGAGAAGCAGCATCTGTATAAAAGATAATGATGGCCTCTAAGATGTTTTGATATCACATTGACTTCATTACCTTTCATTCCTTTAAGGTTATTTGCTAGACGCAACACGCTCTCGACGAGTTCTCAATTTCATTCATATTCATATTCACATTCACAGTCAATATGTTTACCCTTCCTTTGATCCTGGTCGCTGGCGGCCTCTCCACTCTCTCTTTCGGAGCTCCTCTTCCCTCAAACACAGAGACAAACTCATTCATTCATTCCGTACAAGACCGTGCTGCATTTTCATACAAGGTATACTCCGGTGATGGAAATATCAATGTAGGATGGCCTACACAAAGTGAATGGATTTCAAGCTTCGACACCATGTATGTCTTCACCAATCAATTGCTCCTCATCCCTCAAGTTACTAATAATATCTAAGGTTCGACAACCAAAACAGTGTCTTGAAAACTTCCTGCACTCAATTCCACGCAGACAACAACTCCGATGACGAGATCTCCGACCTCAAATCCGCCATCTCAGAAGTCGCTACTACCACCGGTATTGACAGCCGATTCATTCTCGCCATCATCATGCAAGAATCGAACGGATGTATCCGCGCTCCCACAACCGTCTACTCCATCTCCAACCCAGGCCTCATGCAATCCCACGAGGGAAGCGGATCATGCAATTCCGGCAGCTCAGTTCAAAACCCATGCCCCAAGAGTGAAATGGTTCAAATGATCACGGATGGAACAGCGGGTACTTCATCTGGCGATGGACTCAAACAATGCATTACCGGAAGTGGTGCTACGGATGTGAGCATGTATTACAAAGCAGCTAGAATCTACAACTCGGGTTCCATTGCCTCGGGTGGAAATCTTGGGGATGGCGTGGCTACTCATTGTTATGCAACGGATGTTGCCAATCGTCTCACGGGATGGTATACCGGGACTAGTTCTTGCGATTCGTCGGTCATTGGTACACTCTTTGGTTCATCTGCATCTCCGGGTTCCAGTGCAATTAGCTCGTTGGTAGCCAGTGCCAGTTCGGTCGTTGCCTCCGTTGTCTCTTCAGCAGTTTCAGTGGCTACTCCTATTTATTCGGTCCCAAGTCTCTCGATCCAACCTTTCATTACATCAGCTCTTGCCCCAGTTGCATCCGCAGCAGGTGGCATATTTGCACAATCCTCCTCTGCCTCCTCTGCCTCGTTAACCTCCTTAATCATCGCAACACCCACCTCCCTAACCTCAGCTATTTCCGTCCCAACAGCCGCCCCCTCAACCACTCTCGACTCCACATCCATCGCCTCCATCATCCCCACCGCCTCCCTCCCCATTACCATAACAACCGCTACCGCATCTCCCACCACAACTACCCTCTCATATCCCTCCATTCCTGCCTCCTCCTCTTCCTCTTCCTCTTCCTCTTCAAACACAACCCATACCCCCGGCACCGCATGCACTTCCCCCGGCCAATGGAATTGCATCGACGGCACATCATTCCAACAATGTTCCTCGGGCACCTGGTCCACAGTAGGTGGATTGGCAGCCGGAACCGAGTGTACGGTGGGAGAGGGAACTACGATTGATATTTTCGCGATCGATGGTGCGAGTAAACATAAGAGACATGCGCATGCGAGAGGATTGATGCATGGTCACTTACATGCGAAGAGGGGTGTGCAGGTTTTGAAATCTTGAGTTGAATTTGTGATTCTTGATTGTGGTTTTGGGGGTAGGAACTGGGGTAGGGATAGGGACAGGGATTGGGGTGCGAATACTCTAGATATATCTTCATGTTCTTCGGGTTTATTTTTTATTTCTTCTTCAGTAGACATTTAGGAATTTGGTTTGGGGTTTGGTTGAGCTTGATGGCACGGAACACGACAAAAGAAAAGAAAGACAAGAGAGAAACCTGGTGTTTCCCTTTTTCTCTATGAAATTATGAAATGGATTTGGAAGGGAAAGGAGTTCAATACACATATATATTACAATGATTACATATATATTCAAGATCTTTGGATCGAAATTAACAATTGTTCATTTGTTTATGATTTAATGTTCGAGTTTGTGTTTGATTTTGATTTTGATTTTGGGCTAACTAGTTAGATATCTTTTTATTTCTTGTACTCGAGTAGAAATTTAAATATTAGACTGGATGGTTTTAGACTGGATGGTTTTAGAGAGGAGGGAGGGGCAGGGAAGGGAAGGGAAGCGTGAAATAAAGTAAAGTGATATTTTAGAGGAATGTTTAGGTTCTAGGGACTAGTACTTATAATGAAAAAAATTAAAGGAATAAAAGGGGTAGGTATATGGCATGGTGGTTAGGAACTTAGGAGATTCTTATTAGAGTACGGGGGAGGGTCGGGAGGGGAGGAGGGAGGGAGGGAGGTGAAGTTTTGAGATAATTAAAAAGAGAAATGAAAGTAGAGGAGTAGAGGAGTAGATAGAGTAGATAGAGTGGGTTTAAAGCAAAGTGAGTAGATTTAAACGAAGTACTGACTCCTGAGTAGGAAATTAAGATTTATTAGGTAGGTAGATAGTTAGATAGTTAATAGATATTAGTTGTTATGTTTCGAGATTCCAGGGTCTGAGTATAGATGATGAGTAATGTGATATGTGGTGAAGCGGGGGCGGGGGGTTTGTATTATTTAGTGGTTGGAATTTTGAACTTGGAATTTGAAACTTGATTGGTAAGTTTTATTTCGCTGCGACACCGCTTGAATAATACTCGAGTAATAAAATTGGTTTTGTAATTACTAGGTAGGTATATATTCTGGGATTGTTAGATGGATATACTGGAAGTAGAATAATACTAGTAGGATTTATATATACGAGTAGTTAAGTATATTATTACTATCACGGGGCTGGTACTGGTACTACTAGGAGCTAAGTAAGATGTATGATATTCGACAAGGAGGAGAGAAGGAAGGCGCGCGGAGCGACGCCGACTATATGGTGGGTTGATGCCTAAGGCATCCATACGAGCTAACTAAGAATGGGTAGTTGATACGTGACAGGTGTAGGTAGGTGCAGGTAGGTGCAAGGTAGGTGCAAGGTAGGTATAGGTAGGTGTAGGTGGGTACAGGTAGTCACGGGTAGTGAACCCGTGACAATTGTGATGGAACAGACGGCTCTCTTCCGTCCACTAGCTCATACTCCGTACGTAGTATGATAAGACGGTTCTCTTAGACCTTCCTTTCACAGCTTAGAGCTCTAATTCTCCTTTTACTCCTTTGGGCCTAGCCATTAGGGCTCCCAAACCTGTATATATAGTCCTCATTTTAGCACCCTACATGATAGCTCTTCACTTGTAGATTCTAAGTACACAATCGGAGTCCTGTTTATACCCTTTTGGTCACATTATCTACAAGTCAATACTTCACAGCTACAACTAGGGATAATAATTAAATCTCTCCGAATCTCCCTCTCAAAACTAATGCCAACTGTATTGATACTATCTACTCCGTAGAAGTGAAGAATTCGCAGATTTCCGTCAAATAAACCTTGACAACGCAATGGTTCTTTCAAAAAAGAAAGACCAAAGTGGTATATCTGGTTCTAGCAATAACAAAAATCATTGTGCTGTATTCGGCTATAAGTATGGCGCTACCAGTACTTCTCTTGATTTCCCAAGAGCTCCTGATACCTTTTGCTGTTTCCTTCCTTCTTCTTCTGGCTCACTGCTTGGTAACAATCCCTATACTTCCTTTTCAATGGGAGAAGGATAGGAAAACATTTCGGTAAATCCTGAAAAACAATCAGTAGCTTACCCTTCTTTGTCTAACTCTTCCTTTCTATCCAAATCCCCTATTTCGGATTCCTTTGCATTTGTAGAAAGCCAAGCCGAAAATCGGAATCTAATCTATATCCTATAGGATATGGAATGACAATTAGCAGAAAGAAATATTCTATCTACCCCTACTCATAGTGAAAATGGAATATCTGGTAAACAAGCTTCACTAATCTACTCTTCTCAATCATTTCATTTTCCCTTTGGTTATATTATTCAGATCCCTGACCCTACTACATCTCAGACTTTTCACTTTGATGATATTCTCTCTGAGAATAAGCCTATTCCCTCTATCGAAAACCGAGGACTACAGAGCTCCACTTCTATTTCTGCATATTCTTACTGTACTATCAGTTTTATACCTATAGCAAATACAGGAACGAATACTCATTATAAAAAAGCTTACAAAGCTACCTCTGTTTCTTATTCCTCTTTTCGACAATTCAGAGTCCCTGATCTACTCACAAAGCTTTCAGATAGATTAGCTCCTGATCTCAGAGTACAAGCACGGGACAAGATAGTCACTAGTTTCATACAAGATCCCTCTGCTGTTCAGTCAGCTAAGATCAAGTACAACTCTTTCATTATATTGTTCAAGAAAGGTTTTTCGAGTTCTACTCCAAGTTTCATAACCTTGCCTCTCAGGCAGAGATCCTCAATAACGAATGCTTCTGTAATGATTTATTCGACAAAACAGCATACCGCTTGATAAGTGCCTCTAGCTACGAGTTTGCACATTCCACCACAGTTAGTGAATTTGCTGATGCCTTGGGCACCCTCGATGTCATCCATCAACGATTTACCGCAACCCATGCCCTCCGTCCTCTTCATTCTCTCCAGGGCACTCGCCCTACACAAACACCTTCCACTTCCAATACTGCAACACCTCGTAACAGTATTCCTGGAGTATACAACAGATCTACAATACCCTCCCACAGTATGCCTTATTACACACCCTCCGCCCCACCTGTCCTTACTCCACAATACTTCATAAGTGATCCCCCTTCTATTCCTTCCTCTAGTTTCAGACAGTCTACTCCTCAATACACACCTTGCATCTCTACCGTTGTCAATGAAACTGATGAAAAGATAAACCCCGAGTTGGATATTGAAAAGTTCAACGAAGACTACAAAGTTCACGAAGTTAATCAACTTGATTAACTTGGCTAACACAAGGATTCCCTACTTTGTATAAAAAAGGATACTCTATAAATACTGTCTCTCTTATAAGGCAAATACGGGATATGTCATACCTTGACTTATATACCCTTATAGATGGCCGCCATCTCTTTCTTCCAATCATTCTAGTAAGGGATGGTATCGTAATAGATTCCAGAACCAACGGTTATACTTCAATTGACCAGGACCTGGTAAAGCACCTCAACTACTATACAAAACCAGTTATACGAAAACTACCGACTCCCATATCTATCAAAGGGTATAATGATATTATCGGTTTACACATTTCCTATATTACATATTTCACTTTAATTATCGACAGTGTGATCAAAAGGGTATAAACAGGACTCCGATTGTATACTTAGAATCTACAAGTGAAAAGCTACTGTTACTGTAATAGAGTGCTAAAAGGAGGACTATATATATAGGTATTGGGAGCTATAAGGGCTAGGCCCAGAAGAGTGAAAGAGTCCTAGAGCTGTAGAGCTAGGGCTCTAAGCTGTGAAAGGAAGGTCAAAGAGAGCCGTAGTATCATGCTACGTACGTAGCATGAGCCAGTGGGCGGAAGAGAGCCGTCTGTTCCGTCACACAAATCATCAAATCCAAAATGTAGATAGAGTAGGGATTATAAGATACATTGAAACTACATAATGCTGAATTTCGGTATCCAATATCCGAAAATAAGGATGAAGAGGACCAATAAGCACGAAAAATAATACCAACGAGCATTATGAGATATTCAAGCTATTGTTGACTTAAATGTTAGTGTATTTTCGTGCTGAACCCACCAAGTCTCTGGAGGCCGAAGTTATTTCATAATATAACATGAGAGAAATATAGATTTGGATAGACTAGTACTCGTAGCTGATGTATAAGCAAGCAAAATACAATTTGAGGAATTTATATAAGACTTATGCCAGAGGAGTGGTGTAATAACCTCCAAAACGAATATCTGGACTCCTCGGAATGGAATCAAATCAGGTCACCGGGAGGTTAAGATGTTAAATGATTACTAAGCAAGACGGCCGCATCGGCCGCTTCGGCCTTCATCTATCGCATCAATTAAATCAATCAATCCTCGCAATACCCATAATGCTTCAACCATGCGACGCGTTGTAGTAACAGGCCTTGGAGCTATAACACCTTTAGGTGTAGGAATCCGACCGACATGGAGTCGCCTTATTGCTGGAAACTGTGGCATTGCTTCGCTTCCCTCGAATAGTTTTGAACCTTCACAACTCGAAAGTCTTCCTAGCACAGTAGCTGGTCTTGTACCATCTGGTAATGAAGCAAAAGATTCATGGCGGCCTTCGGATTGGCTAGAGAAAAGCGAAGAATCACGAATGGCTAAATTTACACAATACGCGATAGCGGCTACTGAAATGGCACTCCGGGATGCTGAATGGAAACCACAGAAACAGGAGGATAAAGAGTCTACAGGTGTTTGTCTTGGTAGTGGTATTGGGGGTTTGGACGAGCTTTATACAACAAGCAAGAATTACTCTACAATGGTAATGGGTCTTCATTTTTTTCAATGAGAATATTGATTGAGATATTTTATAGGGCTACAAATCAGTATCGCCTTTCTTTATACCAAAACTCCTCATAAATCTAGCGGCAGGTCATATATCAATGAAATATGGATTTGAGGGACCGAATCATGCAGTTACAACCGCTTGCACAACTGGTGCACATGCAATTGGCGATGCATCTCGATTTATCGCTTTTGGTGATGCAGATGTGATGGCAGCTGGTGGTTCCGAGTCTTGCATACATCCTCTGGCTTTTGCCGGCTTTGCGAAAGCTCGTTCACTTGCTCGGAAATACAACGACGATCCTGAATCATCATCCCGTCCATTTGATCGAGATAGGTGTGGCTTTGTGATTGCAGAAGGTGCTGGGGTCGTTGTTTTGGAGGAATTAGAACATGCTAAAGCTCGCGGAGCTGAAATATATGCCGAGGTTCGTGGATATGGTTGTAGTGGTGATGCGCATCATATTACCGCTCCGAGAGAAGATGGAGCTGGCGCATTTCTAGCTATGAAAAGGGCTCTCAAGAATGCTGGGATTTCACCACGGGAAGTCGATTATATTAATGCTCATGCTACAAGTACTCCTCTAGGTGATGCTGCTGAAAATGCAGCCATCACTAGGTTGATGCTTGGGGATGAAGGGGTCGAGTCCCCGAGACAAGTTGCAGTCAGTAGCACCAAGGGCGCCATTGGACACCTATTAGGTGCTTCTGGTGCCGTGGAAGCTATTTTCTCAATTTTAGCTGTCAAAGAGGTACAGTAATATATTCATATAAGATCTTCTAATTGCTGACTTATTTTTAGAATATACTTCCACCTACACTCAATCTACACAATCCAGACGAAAATATGAATTTTAATTATATCCCTTTTTTTGCACAAGAAAAAGAAGTCAGGGTTTCATTATCTAACAGCTTCGGCTTTGGTGGCACAAATGCCTCACTGGCCTTCTCGAAATACGATTAAAGTTTGGAATACACAACTGCCTTTATATTTTATGCCCTATCTCCCAGTATATATCCAAACTCCTCATCTCTTTTCCTATACCAGCTCCGAAATCATTCCCAATTCCGACAAGTGTGGATCTGTGATGTATCAATCAGATCTATATTTGGGTCTTCACCATATGACTGTAACTGCACAGGCGTCAAATCGCCTATACATTGTATGCTTTGTCGAATTTAGTCAATGCAATAATCTAAGTCGATATAATTAATCGATATATAATAGCATAGCCAACTTCAAGCTAACCGATATGAACAACCTTGAATCGCTCTGGAAAATCGGCATGTATATCGTGGTTGGCATAATATTCAGGAGAGAATGCTTTACGAATAACAGTCTAGTAAAGTATTAACATAAGCTTCTGTAAGGGAACAAGATATCAACCAAGTAATGTAAGGAATATATGACCTCAAGTCTATAACACTGTCAATTCATATCGGTACTAGTATAAAGTTTTATATTCTATAACGTAGTGACCTTTGATTTTCACTGGGCTTTCTAATCGGGATACTTCTTTTCCTGTAACAACAGAATATTGTTCTTAAGAATTACTTCTCATGCCTTATCGATGGCAGGCTCCGGAGCTTCAACATATCGAAAAGTTGTCGAATGAAGCTCTAGGTAATAGTTTCTAAAACTTTCATTGTAAAGGAGAGCACTTGTGAAGATTACCTTTTCCGTTTCAATTTCTGTTATAGCTGGACCTGGAATCTCGTCAATTTTCTTCGATCATCAAGTAGAATCAAATTATTTATTCCATTTGGTATTATAGCTGATGTGGCATACACAGGTCGCTGATTATCGATTATATAATATAATTATAGTTCTGAGAATTATAATAGTTGTTGCGAGAATTATTTTCAATATGTTCTTTGGTCTTTGTACTGATTTTTTATCAAACTCATTCTCAGATCCAGAGGAAAGGACATTGTAGGTCTCTCTCGTTTCTTTCTGGCTACAGGCCATCTATCTCACTAAATATACAAATATCATCTTGTATTATATCGGTATTGTTTAGTTGTCTAAAATAGAGTAAATCTGTTGCAATTACAATTATAGTATTACATAGACTAAATATAATATATAGCACATGTAGGACAAAGATAACAACCCAATATCATACTTGTTTTGTTATACAGTTAGTTATATTAGACCATCCATATTAGGAGATTACGAAGAAAATTAATTGAAAATCCCATGATTTGTTCCAAGGCACTTTCTTGTTTTATATATTCCATGAATTTTTGTAAAGATTATATGAAGTTAGTGGGCTTACCTTTCAAGGGATTTTACAACTAATTGTATACTTAACTGAGACCGAATATCAGAACTCAGCTACGTTATCTTTACTGAAAGCAGAAAAGACTGAACAAAAAGGTAAAGACTTTCTGTGTTTACAGCGGCTTGCCTTTTGTGTATTGATGAAGCGTGTTCAGTAGTAGATCAGGCCTAGAAGTTGTTGAATTGCCGATTCAACATTTTAACTCCGTGATCATCTGTGGGTTGCATCTGTGGGTTGGTAAAGCCGGCTCGATTTTGACTGATATATTCTCAACATCCACCACATTTCCAATCATCAGTTTCTAAGCACAATTCCACCCACATCCTCCAGCATGCGCTCCAACGCGGGTATAGTGTTCATAGCACTTACGATTCTGGAAGTTGTGCAATGTCTTCCTGTTTTGGTGAGATTGTCATTCTCTTTCTCATTTCCTGTTATCTATATTAGAGGTAGATTACTAGTATAGAAATCACTTACACAACCTGAATGTAGTATTCGACCGGAGACAACACGGCAAATACAAATACGCCCATATTCCAGAATCAAGACGGACCACTTCCCGATAGTTCCTCTCTTCTTACAAATGGTCTTGAGGTTACTCTTAATGTGTTGCTTTACTTGAAGTCGACATGTCACCCGTCATTAGGAGGGGCAGAGTTGTGTTCCCAAATACCAAAGATAAAGATACCACGAAGATGAAAGCTTGGGATAATAGTCAAAGGAGCAATCCAAGTCCACCCACGACTCGCAAGGACGAAGAAGATGAAGGTAATCTTACAATAACCGAAAAAAGAGATACGCCAATGCTCATTCGAGGGGTCGTTCTCGGTGCAAGCGACAAAGAAATCGTACCATCTGTCTTGCCCCCCAACACCAGAGAAACAGAGAGAAAATCTGAAGGCGACAGTCAAGCAATAAATCCCAGTTCTCCTGCTACTCTGGACAAAACGAGTCCCCAGAAACGAGATCTCATGAACACCCCTCTAAATATGCCAAGACCTCCGGATGGTTTCCTGAGTGCGTTGCTAGGAGAGCTTTCCAACGTGGTTGGTGATCCTTTAGTTGTAGTTAATTCGCATACGGCATTTGACGATGCGATACAAAAACGAGAAAATTACCGATACGCTCAATGTTTGGCATGGACTTTCTGGGATGGTGGAAACTGTTGTGGATAGCATCCTTGCCGGTATTGTAAAAAAAAGTCTCATTCTCGTTCTTTCACCGATCGGGATCTTCTGGCAACACTTGCCGCACTCTCATCAGAGACAGAAAATGAAGAAAGGAGGGAGGGGAATTGGATACAAGAAACTCCGGCCCCATACTGCTAGATGATGGAACTGAGCTTACGTTTGCAGTTACGTTGCTTCATGATGTTGTTGAAGATCTTCTGTAAATTTGATTTCTGGGGGAAGAGGGGGGAGGATTGAGAAAGAGGATAGATTGATATGTAGGACTTATGGTGGGGATACACAGACTAGATTACTAGAAATAAACTTGGAAGAGGAGAGAGGAGATGAGAGTGTGCTTAGTATTGATATCTTAGTATGGTATTGATTGGCATGGAAGATATGGGCGATGTAGGGCAGCGAGTTGATAGGCAGGGTATGATTTGATGCTCAAGCTTGGGTGAACTTGGAAAACATAATTCGATGTGCAGGCGTGAGTCCGAAGGTGGTAATGCTTGGAATTTTACTCTTTACTTCTAATCCTGCATAATTCGAATTGTGCATCATATATGAGCACCTATAGAATTGTCACTGGGGTTGAAACAAATCATTGAAGATACGTATCAAATTTGTGCACCTTATATTCTACCACAGTACGTCTTAGCAAGCCAAAGAAACATGAGCTGAGAAATCTTTTCTCGATTAGTGTGGGATTATGCATGTAGTCTATCTACCATGCTAAGCTGCGCTAATGATCATGCTTTCTGTGACATCATGACTCAACACTAACAATCTTCCCAAAGAAAACTCAATCACATTCCGGTCCAAGTTGTTCAAACAATTCTATTGTACACGTTTTCATTTTAAAAATCCCATTCTCCATCCTACATTGTACCCAAAAGCTCGTTTCCTACGTCGACCAAATGGGATATGAAGTGACTATTGCATTTCATTCAAAAGAAAGACGTTTGGTATTTTGGGCTTTAAAGCATTTCTGCCGCTTCTCCCAATTTCTCCCGTGGGAGGATCTCTCCTGGGAGAGGTATCCGTGTCTAGATGGCGTAGTATGGCGGGAAATGTTAGTAAATGGCGATAGATGTGAATAAATATGGATAAATGTGAATAAATGGCAATAGATATTGATAGATGTTGATAGATGGCGATAGATGTCGATAAATATCGAGAGATGTGTTGATAAATGTGAAAAAAAGTGAAGAAATGTGAAGAAATGTCGATAGATGTCGATAAATGTGTTGGTAAATAAATGTGTTGATAAAAGTGTATAAATGTCGATAAATGAAGAAGGTAGATAAGAAGAGATGTCTAAAAGATGAAGGAAAGATGTGAATGAGGAATTGAAATGGTAGGAAGGATGGAAGCTTATATCGGTGTTTGGATTTTAGCGTGGTGATCTTTTGAAAAGATTCTTTTCCGGGTTTGGCACATTTCTTCTATCGCTCAGATGGGAATTCGGAGAGCGAATCGGATAAGGTTGGTATCTAGATATATCCAAATCATTAACTGGCTGTAGTATGATCTGTCATGATTTCATACGTCATGTGTCATTGACATCGGATTTTCTCAAAACAGTCTAGTAACTCAGGTCGCTAACCCTATGATGAACTTTCAAACTCAAAATTGGGAATCTAACCATATCTAGCGTTATTACTACGTACTCCGAGTCTATTACCTAACTTATTAGACTGACCTCTCGGTACATGAACATCCGTTGAGATAAAAAAAAAACCTCATTTCTAGCCAATTGTATCCTATCAATTTATTCCTCTACAATCATCGTCTACACTAATTCTTACCTATACACCATTATAATTTACCACTACAATCTGGTTAAGTAATGTAATGCCATCTGTATTAATAAGACTCCTTTCTGGCAAGAGTTTCTAAAGAGATCATCAAATAAAGTCTAGATATATCGCTCTACCACTACTTCAAATCCACCAATCATCACCCTCTTTCATTTCAGACTGTCTTTATAAAGATACCAATCACAATCCTCAGGTGCCCTTCAATTGAATTTGTTGCCCAACTGAATTATTTTTACAAGGCTCATCCCAATAAACTTTCACTACTTGCCGGCTATTCGAAACATTCGGCCGACTACCATAGGTGGGTGGTCGGCCATATGATGATTAGCCGGCAAGTAGTATCTATAGCTGCTTCGATTGGTTTTTTTGTAAACAGAAGCTGTCCGGTAATCCGGTACCAGTATACAAAAACTGCTGAACAGTAATTTGTTCCATTCTAGGCGGGATTCCGGTATAAATCTGTCCGGTATAAATAAGTTCTACAGTACTTGCGAGCCAAGAAAGTTAGACTAATCCAAACTAATCTTAGATTGGTACCTTATGGTTTCAATAATGACATCCCAAGTATGCTCAAATCATGGTTCTTAGATTGTCCTGTTGTTGCACATCTTCAATTCCATTTTACAGATATATCCTCCTATAGTCTCTTCAACTACCAACTAAATACACCGGCCGGTACTTAAAGACTCAATATAATCAGGAACTCCAATTTCATTCCCTGAACAGTTTTCGTTGCATATCTATGATTTCTATTTGTAGGGCTCATCCCAACAAGTGCTTGAGTTTAAATGTTCAAGTGATAGTCCTATTCATAGCTTAGTTCCATTCCAGACTTCCAGTCACTACTCGAGTATTTCGAATTTACCAACCAAAATTCTTGTCAGACTGAGGAGTATCCCAATCATTCAAATAGTTTTGTTACACATCTAAAGCTTTCAATTACACGGCTTATCCTAGTAAATGTTCAAAATAAAGTCTTTTATATTTTCATGAACCAAAATAGCCGAACTAATCCAGACTATCACTAGTTATATGCAATTGCATCTATGACATTACTAATTGAGACAACATCTAATGATTCTAATCATATTATACAGATAGTTTTGTTGCACATCTACCCTTTCCAATTACAAGGCTCACGCTGGTAAATAATGGCAAATAATTTAAGTATAGTCATGATTACATGGGATCTCTCCTTTCTTCACAATCAAAAATAGCCGAAATAATCCAAACCAATACTAGTCATATATCCACAACAACGCTGCGTATACCAAAGAAGTGGAATACAACCCTATTGTATCTACGTATTAGTACCACAGTTCAAGATAACGCGAGGTCAAAATAAGAGATACTTACGAGTCACCAACCGCCGCAACGATATTCTCAGGCTCATACTTCCCTTTAACAAGATTAACATCATGCTTCGTGTCCGTAGCCTGCGCGACAACACCAGCTGCAAGCGCAATCACAGCAACAAGCTTGATGATAACAGAGTGCACTGTCGTGGTTTGTTGTTTTATTTCAAGTGTTTGTGTTTAGTATCGAGAGCAAATAATTAGAACCACGACCTGGACCACAGCAGCACAGGCTAATATAAACGAACTCCCCTCGTACCTACCAAGCACCATGTCCGCGGCTCAGTAATTCACAGTGCAAAAAAACTGGTATCATTAAACTCCACAGATACACAATGCTTCGCCGTGGCACGCATAAATTTAGCTACAATATATGACTAAAATTACCGCCGGTTTTAGCTATTCACTTTGCTGCATATATATGTGCGCTTCACATATCTCAATTTGCTTAGTATAGTAGTACATCAACTATAGTAGTCACGAGAAGTGAATTACCCTATATATTTACAGCCCTCGTGGCACAGGTATGAACACAGTGTGTTAGTAATAATAACCAGGAACGAGTTGAGATCCATGTCGGGGCTAACTCGGCATGAACATCTTCATCTCTTGATGAAGATCCAGAGGATGGTTGCTAGCTGTTTGTTGAATCCCTGCTTCTATCTAGTGCTTGGTCTGTAGTACTAACAAAGGTGCTGAATACCAATCTAGCAATTATACATCTATTATCATTGGAGATGTGATTTACAGGGGTTTCTCGCTAAAGCTTCAGTAGTCTACGGAGGTGCATGCCCTAAGTCATTACTTACCGCCTTGGGTTTGAATCATTTTGCCCCTACAAATTAACCCTAGTAAATGAAAGCGGTGAGACATAAATAGATCTGATTAAGATCTGATTCAACGAGACAATCCTACATACAATACTACCTCATTCTCAATAAACAATGTAAGACCTTGATGTAATGCACCGCCGCATAAGCTCTATTTATATTCAGCCCCTCGACATCCCAACGCCAGCCCTCGATTTCTTTCTTCTTTGCACAACCCCGCAATATATATCATCCCAATACCTTCTAAATCAACACATTCACCTTTAACTGTCGTGAACTTCTAACGAAAGGTGCATACAAATATCCAATCACAATTCTCGGCAATCCAATACTCATCGCAGCCAATACATTCTGCGACGTAAATTACAGGATGACATCGCACAGCAAAGCAGGACAGGAGGAGGAGTCTGAGGTGGAGATCCCAACGGACAGCGAATCCGATAATGATTCAGGCACGGAGATGACTGAGGATGAGGTAAAGAAATGGCAAGCAAACACGTACGAGCGTGGCTCGAGAAAGCCCATGAAGGAGCCCCTCACAGCACCTTTGGATGTACCGATCAGCGACGCAGATGTGGAAAAGATCAAAGTCGGATCCAGATCTCGAAGCATGGACGACAAATGGGACCTGTTAGTCGAAGATCCCGACGAAAACGGCAACTTATCTCTCCACATCATACGCAACTGGTTACAGAATGAGTGCTACATACTTCACATTGTTCCGAATCTAAGCACTGATGATGGCGGGACTACAAAGATCCAAAGCATCACCTGGGAAGGGAATAAGGGGGGGTTGCAGTGCGATGCCGAGCAGGCCAAGAAGGAAGCCGTGATTCTGTGCAGAATGCGTCTGAACTGCGAGTTTCAGGCGCTCCCGCATTACGATATCTCAAATTTAGATAATACCAGAGTTTATAAGAAGCTGGATGCGAAATAGGTTGCTGCCTCACCCTCCCCCCCAAAACGGTGATCCAGCAAGCGTGGAGGAGTTCCATCATATCAGGGTCGTTTTCTATTACCTATAGCTAAGATGGTAGTCAATCTTTCTTGATATACTATAGCTTGTTTTTACTGCCTAATGATATCACAACAATTACAATGAGGGGGTCAGAAGAGCCTCACGTGACCCCCCCGGCCATGCTCTGTGACAATCTACCCTTCTCTGGGATGTTTCCGCGACAAAAGACATTGATCTATGGTGATGAATGAAATTGGTTCTCGAAGATGATTACATGAAAGTACACGTCCTGCAAAGCGATTTAACTCAACCGACCATCAATTAATTTCTTCTTGAAATCACCTTACCGTGACATCAGCAGATCGACGGAATCATACGACGCGCAAAACAAAAGCAAGGACCAACGTTGAGACCTTTTAGATCGAAGGTGTCGGCAAGTTAGATGTGAATTAGAGCAAGGGATACATGGCAAGCAAGGTTGGAACATGGTATATGGGAAAAGCAATTGTTTCTATTGGTAAATGACGTTCAGAGCTATAGTATCTAAAGAAAAAAAGAAAAAGAAATATATTGTTTGAAGGTAGGCACTCTAGAAAGGGCGGCCCAGGCGGTTACACGCCGTAGTTGACAGGACAGCTGATCTAAGCAGTGAATTCTTGCATCGAACGTCCACTCTTCTTTGGTGATGTTGGCGACTTTGGCGGCGCTGGCGACGCTGGCTTCTCAAAATCAACCCTTGTCGTAGTCGCGGTCTTCTTCCCCCTAGTCATCGTATCCCACGAGACAATGTTGGCCCAAGGAATGGCTTTATGAACCGAAAATTCCTTCTCCCCAGGATGCGGGTTTTCTTCTCCCGCCTTCTTGAACTGTTTGTCCAGATCAACAATCTCGAGCTTGTTTGGGCTCTTGGGATCGATGGTGTAAACATAAACGGAACTGGCGGATTTGGCTCCGGATTTAGCCAACGCCTTGGAACTCGTGGTCGATACCCAGGGATCGTCTTTTCCCAGCTTTGCGCGGCCATGGTCAAGGACGGAGCCGGTGCCTGCGGGGTTCCAGCTCACGAGGCCTCCGGCAGCGCGGACCGCCGCTGGCGTGCGATCGTCCATGCGGAAGAGTTTGGCGGCTGTTGCAGAGCTTAACAGCACCAGAAAGGAGAGGAAGAAAGTGAAAGGAGAGCGAGCGAACATTTTGACTTATTTTGCTTTGCGGGTTGCAAACGTTGAAGAATTGAGAGGCTTAGAAGGATGAAACGGCGAGGAGGATTGAAGAGCTTGGAGTTGTAACGACAGATGCTTAAGAAATAAGATGCTTGGAAAGCTGAGAGAAATCTTAAGGTGAGATAGATGGTTTGGTATGAAGATTGTGAATGTTTAAGTCACAGCAGTCACAACAACTTCTTATATACTTCTGCATCTTCACCGAATATCAAGGAATCGACAGTTTCAGAAAGCTACAGGGGCCTAGAGGCATTACAATTACAATGTAGGATTATAACATTGGTGTTCCTTTAGGATCGGTCATTTTCCACCGCCCCCAGAATTCAGCATACAGTCATTATATACCTGATAATCTCGACACTTTCGTAAAAAGCTAGTAGGGCTCTCCACGATCAATACACGTTATTTGGTGCAAATCGAGCCTCCGATTGCTTATTGTCCTAAAAAGTAAGAGACAAGTATCTTTTATTAGCCATATAAAGTTCTAAACGAATGTGTAGAGTGCCAATTCAAATACCAGCGTGACAGTAGGGCTGCCCCCTGCTAGCTTTTTACGAAATAGTCAAGACCACTGAGGGCGATACTTTTAAAGCACATAGGTCATCGAGAAGGACGTTTTGATGCGATTAATTTAAAGCGTTAGTCAAAAATGGCGGCGGAGAGGATCGTAAACATGCACTTTAAATTATGCTTGTTGCAAAAGTCTGACGGGGTAAGGCACAGTACTTGGCGTCACTGGGATTTTTCCTTTATCCGTTATCAATCTTACTTGGAATCCTATAAATAACAACTTAATCTTTTGCTGTCAAAAATGTTGTGAGATGGAGTTCTCTACACGGCCCGATTCGTGTATTCCTGCCGAACTCACTAATCGGATTCGTTCGGCTGATTTGCTCTGCTGGACAGTTGATCTTGATTTCCCCTCCTTAATGCTCCCTTCCTCTTCCTCTTCCTTTTCTCTCCTATCCCGTTCCTAACCTCTGAGACATGAAGGTTTCCTCTTGTGTTTCTAACCTCTGAAATATTGCATTCCTTCCTATTCTTAGAGTTAGGATGAAATAAAAAGGGAGGGTGTTTTTGGGAGAGAAACTATTGATAAAAGTCATATGTTAATTTTGTTAGAAAGTCATGGGTACTACGGGTATCACGGCACTACCCCTCTTCTATATTCACTACTAGCATACATTTTGTTTACTTATACACTCAATAACATAGTTTAGATTCTGTACCTTCATATAACATATATACACTTCTGACAGGTTATAAAGCCTATGTTATCGATATCTCTACGCAACTTGCAATATCGATCAACTTAACTTAAATAAGACCTTTATTTGTCCCCTTTGTTCGCATTTTTTCCCAGCCCGGCTGGTCAATATGGCGCCGTCAAAACCCACTGATACTCCAACTGTAGCCAATACAAAATAGGGTACTATCGTCATCTTCAATAACGACAACTGGAATGAGTTCTATGAATCATGTCTAGGTACATTAGCTGCCGCTGATGCTCTAGCTATTGTTCAAGGAGATGAAGAAGAACCAATTGATCCCCTCGATATATCTCATATCACAGATCTTCGTGCCTACAAGAAGAAACACAGAAACGTCATCTCCATTATCAACTCTGCAGTCAACTCTGTTTATCACTCTTCTCTTGTTCCTTTTCTAGCAACATCTGATATTGTTGGCATGTGGAATAAATTAAAGGAACATAACTATACAGTTCATCCTCAGTATATTACTGAAGTCAGAAAGCAATTTCACTTTGAGGACTTTAACCCAAAAACACAAACCCTATGCCAATTCCTCGAATGCCTCCTTAATTATCAAAGCAAAACCTCCATCAGCGACAGAGCTATCAGTGATCAAGAAGTTTATGCGCAACTTATAAACAAAATCCCCGAAACGGAAAGCTGACAAACCCAGAGAAACTTTATCATCAACTCCAATCAATCACTTCAGGAAGCTATGGTTACACTAACCATTGCGGAGAAACCCTACTCGGCGATTACTAATTATACTGAAGGCAAAGGATATGGTGAAAATCGAGGCGGACATAATCGTAATAGAAAACGTAGCGGATATCGTGGAGGATCTGGTGGAAATGGAGGAGATTCAGGTGGCACTTCTAATAATAGAATTGAAAAGGTTTCCAAAGACCAGTGTAGATTCTGCCTCAAGAAAGGTAATTTTCAGAAGGATTATCGTTCTTTCTTGAAAGCTAAAAAGGCTACTCAAGGCATTAAGGCTGATAAAGAAGACAATAAGGAAGGAATGGCTAGTCTTGCTATAGGAGATCAATACAACGGTACCATCTATACTGGAGTTGCTATGCGTGCCACTGATTCAAAAGACTACACCTGGATTCTTGACTCTGGAGTATCCAATCACTTCACTAGAATACTAAAAAATCTTGACCATTTTCAGTATTGGAAGGAGTTAAGAAGAGTAAGAATCGCTAATAACACCTGTTCTATAAACACTGGATTTGGCAAAACAAAAATAGGTCGATTAATACTTGATGACATCTGGTATGTCAAGGATTTCAGATCTACACAGCTAATCTCTATTACCCAACTAGCAGATGCGGGAAGTAAAGTCATATTCGAAAGGGATTCAGGATCGTGCTGGAGATTTGATCAGCTTCAATTCGCTGTCAAACAGTCAAAGGGTTCCTATATCTACCAGTACGCTACTATATTCGATATAGCACATCTATTTTTCAACGAAGAAGGAGAAGGAAACCTTGATGAAACCAATGCAGAACTAGCACATCGTCGTCTCGGTCACCTTAATTACAATTAAATGGACAAGTTCAAGAAGGTATTGGTTGGCCTGAAATTTGTTAAGATAGTTAAAACGAAAGAATAAAGAGCATGTGAACCATATCTCGCTGGAAGGATGAGAGAAAAATTCAATAATCACACCCTTGTTTGCATATTTATGAAAATCAGATAACTCCATTGCGATTTATCTGGTATACTCGAAATATTGGCAAATGGAAACAAGTATTTCATAATTCTTGTCAATAATACTACTAAAGTCATTTGGATACGCTACGTACCAGACAAAGCAGTTGTAACAATGATCCCAGTTCTTATAAACCTAATTGCTAAAATCAAGAGAGAAACAGGTTCCAAAGTTATTCTTATGTATACCGACAATGGGAAAGGAGAATTTGGTACAGCTTTTCAGGTAGAAATCAGGAAAATAGGAATCCAGTTTGAACCCTCTCCATCAGGGAAGCATTCTATGAACGGTGTAGCAGAAAAAAAGATTCAAGATATCAGTGCTAAATCAAGGAATCTCTTAGCACAAGCTGGAATGCTTGAAAACCAATAGGAAATTACTACCAAACACGCTACATACTTCATCAACAGAGTACCAACTAAAGCACTACCCTTCGGAGAAGCTGGACAGCTAGCCCTTGCTACTACTCCTTTTGAAGCATACTACAGCAAACAACCGGATTTAATCAAATTGAAGGTTTTCAGCTGCAAGGCTATTCCATTAAACCCTCAACAGCCAGGAAAATTTATGAAGAAGTTTGAATCACGTATATTTTCAGGAAATTATGTGTTTGTTGGCATAGATGGCAATTACATTTACAATCTTCTTAACTTCAATTCCAGAAGAATCATTAAGATAGCAGACGCTAATTTCAATGAATACAGATTCCTTTTCAAAAAAGAATCAGAATTGAAGAATGCTTTACCAAAAGTTTCGAATACAACCCTTGTCACAAACAAAAGAGACCCTCCTTGTTCAGTCGGGAGATCCAGGAAAGTAAGGATACAGGGTTCCATATCTGCCAATCTGTCAGCGCGGGATGCACTACAGGAAAATTTATCAGAACGGGATATTCTACAAAACTCAGTAAAACGGGAAGTTTTATAAGACTCGGGAGAATGGGATGTTTCACAAAAGTTAAATGTAGATACAGTCAGAAGTTCACTGAATACCAGTTGCAAGTGCTGATTGAGGAAGATCTTCAGTGACGAAGTTGTACAACAAGTAAATGCTTTGAAAGTTGTCACTCAAGATACTGAAGGTTCTAATCAAAAAAGTGATCCAATGGTGCTTTTTGAGGCAGTTGAACTAGAAAACGCTATGCGAGAGGATGCTCAAGCATGGATGGAAGCAATAAATTCAGAATTAACTAATCTTAGAATCAATGACACTTTCGAAATCATACAGGGTGAGGTTCCAAGAGGTATAAAACTACTTAGTTCGAGGTGGATCCTACAGAACAAACTTGATCATCTTGGGCGCTTGATTAGACGAAAAGCAAGGTTGGTTATCAAAGGATATATACAATACTCTGGTATAAACTTTGAAGAGATCTTTGCAAGAATTAGTAGAAATTCCATATTATATACTTTCCTTGCGAAAGCTGCGGCCGAAGACCTTGAAATCAACAATATGAATATCGACACTGCTTTTCTGAATGAAGAGCTCATTGATGCAGAAATACTAATAGAAATCTCACAATACTTCAAAAAGGCTTTCCTGGAGATTAAGGAGATGCTTATGAAAGACCCTCAGAAAGCCAGAGTTTATTTGAAACTCAAGAAATCATTCTATGGGTTAAAATAAGCTCCACGCGTTTGGTAGCTAGCTGTGAAGAAGTTTTTTAAAGAATTGGGATTAGTCGCGTTTTCGGCAGATCCAAATCTCTTTATTGGACAAGGAGTTTATATTCTTTTATATATAGATGATCTATTAATCGTTGGCAACCGAGATAATGTTAATAAGATGAAAAAGTTGGTTGGAGAACGATGGAAATGCAAGGATTTGAAAACCACAGATCTTTTTCTAGGTATCCAGATAAAGCGGAATCGCCCAAAACGTTTATTAAAGATTCATCAAACCAATTATATCAAGAAGATACTCGGATATTTCAAAATTTATAATTCTAAGAAACAGAATCTGCCCTTACCAGCTAGAATATCTATAAAGAATGTAGAGGATTCTGAACTCTTAGGAAAGGATAACAAAAATCTCTACCTGCAGATTGTAAGATCAACAATATACCTAGCAAACTATACTCGTCCTGACATTTCCTATACTATAGATCAACTAATACGAGTTATACATGCTCCTAGAGAAAAGCATCTAATTCTAGTAAAGCATCTTTTACAATACCTTATAAACAGTCCCAATATTGGTATAATCTACTCTAATAGATCAAAGGAGTAACCTTATGAATATAATGCATTTACAGATTCGACATGGAGTTCAATAAATAATAAAAAGTTAGTTCAGGGAGTAGTTATCATGAGATATGGAGGAGCTATAGTTTGGTCTTCTACAAAATAGAAGTCTACATTGCTGTGTACAATAGAGGCAGAGATTATTGTAGTTAATGAAGGTGCAAAAGAACTTGCATAGATAGAGAAACTTGTCACTGATCTGAAGGAATGACCAGAAGTTGAGCTATTCATTTCTATTTTTTACTGTGATAATGAGAATGGGGTGGGTTGGATAAACGAAAACAAGTTTCATAGCAAAGCAAAGTATATTCAAATCAGATGGCATTATATTCGTGAAGATATAGTTGATACAAAGCGAATGTATATGATGTGGATCTCAGGAATGGAATAAACAATAGATATATTCACAAAACAACTTACCTACCCGGTATTTTGCATCCACAGTTTGGGGTTAGGTTTGGATTTTGAAGAGAAGTAAGAGTACTCTTGTACTACAACATAATAAACTTAATCATGGGATAGTCGAACTTCACAAGAGATTAGATATCACGATAATAGCAGGGCTATGGATCATTGCAGGAGTTAATGAGGCTCTGACAATTAGATTGAAAGTTGTGGTCCTTGGTCAATTTGGTCAATTTGGTTAATTTGGTTAACTTCATATGAAGAGATTATTTTGTAGCATATATTTCAGGATAATCAAGGTTTTGATTATAGGGGGGATGTTAGAAAGTCATAGGTACTATGGGTATCACGGCACTATCCCTCTTTTATATTCACTATTAGTGTATATCTTGTTTATTTATATACTTAATAACATAGCTTAGATTCTGTACCTGAATATAATATATATACACTTCTGACAAACTTACAGATCGGCCACTGTAATTCCTTGTCCCATAACTATTTCGATCAGACACCAGCATACCACGGCGCAGTAAATATACCTTTCCTTCTCACAAAGACAAGCAAGCACCTATCTTTGAGTTTCCAAAGACATCCAGCCTAATTATCATTCATCTACTCGAACATATCAACAGTCCAAACCCTCAACCCAACCCAACCACACCCTCTCAAACAAGGCAAATAAGGCAAACGAATAACCCCACGATTTCCATACCCACCCTCCCACAGAACCTCATCCAAAACTTCAAACCATCGCACACTGACACACAAACCATACCTTGTATAATAACATAATAACATCCATCCATCCATGCACTTCTTTCCTTTCCCTTTTCTTTCCCTTGCCGGTGGATCTTCAAGACTTCGAGTTATAATCTTACCTACCGGCCGAGTGCGTGCGTAACCTTAACATATTAATAACTGAATAAGTGCTGTACTCTGCACCCATTTATTAATCTCTATCAAACTAATATTATACTGGTATTTTTTCCAAATTCTAATACACATCACATCCTATCTCCCATGCCATTCCAAACTACAATATTCGCTCCATTCATCTATCTCCTTGATTCTCTATTCTCTATTCTGTATTCCTCATCTTCTCTCGTCTTTCCCTCCTATTCACTCACTATTCATCACTCTATCCATCTCACCATCCACCTCACCATCCCTCCATCTCTCACTCACTCACTCACCATGCATCTCTCCATCTCTGCCTCTCACCATCCAACCTACCACACCTCCACACCTCCGCATCTTCCCCCAACACCCCCAGCACCCCCTTATCCATATACACCCCCGTATCCAATCCATACACACAACCCAACCCACACACAAACTCCTACAACCATACCTCCTAATACCAATCTACTCAATATCTTCACCCCCAATATCTCCACCCCACCCTCTCACCCCACCCCGCCTCTAGTACCAACCACTCTTCAAATTTCTATCCCTACCCACATCCAGACAACAAAACACATTTATCCGCAAGGCTTTTTTTTTCTTGTCCTAAAAATCCCAAATCAACTCAAATTCCTAGCTTCAACTTCTTCAACTCTAACCTTCAGCATCACTCCAATTCATTCACAATTCGTAATTCCCTATTTTCATTCCTATTCCCATCCATCTCAACCACAACCAAGTTTTGACCCACCAGCTCCAGAATCTAGCCCTTAAAATCCATTTACATTTCCATTTCCATTTTTTCCTTTTATTTTTATTCCTACATTCCTCCATCCCATCCCATCCCATCCATCCCAATCTATCCCCTCCCTACCCCTCCCTACCCCTCTTACCCTATCTATATCTAAACTTCTGTTTCCTCTCCCTTTCCCTTCTCTTTCCCTTCTCTTTCCCTTCTCTTTCCCTTTCGATTTCATAATCTTCACATACATATATCTCCACTCAAATACTCGTATATCTCAAACCCCATTTTCCACTCCCCCTCCAAATCCCCAAAATTAATATTATTTATAGTTTTTAGGTCTCCCCCTTCCGTCCCCTCCCCTTTCCCTTCTCTTTTCCCTTCAATTTCCTCTTCCCCATCTCTCTCCCCTTTCCCTCTTTTCCTTTCCCTTCATCCCCCTTCCCCCTTCCCTCCCTCCCCTCCTCCTCTTTTCCCTTCAGTTTCCTCCCCTCCCCCTCTCTTCCCTTCCCTCTCCCCCCATATGTTTCCCTCCCTTCCCTTTCCCTCCCCTTTCAACAACCCAACACAATCCACCTCAACTTCCTAAACTTTCTAAACTTCCCATAATTACCTGGAAGAAAAATCTCACAATCAATACCAAGACCGAGACTGAGTTAGTTGTGTTACTAAGTATGTAATCTTATCAGAATTAACCAAGCTTCTCCTCACCTATGTATGGGGTGTGATATACTGAGTATGTGTGTGATAGGTGATATATGCCATGCCATCTTTTATGATATTGTGATATTGTGAGTATTTGTCCGAGGATTTTCACCGCGCTCACATCACTCATATCACTCAATTCCCTACTACTTGCTGACTTCTGATTTGATCTAGAAAGCATACCGGAGAACGTCCTTTTACATGCCATTGCAAACGCAAATTCTCTCGGTTGGACAATTTACGGCAGCATGCAAGTACGGTTCACACCACACCACACCACACCACACCACATAACAAAACATACAGTGTCATAAATATATAATCTGACATTCATTTTCATTTTCAATCCTATTCTCATTTTTATTCTCCCTCTCCCCCTCTCCCCCTTCCCCTCTCTCTCCTCTCTCTCCTCTCTCTCCTCTCTCTCCTCTCTCTCCTCTCTCCTCTCTCTCCTCTCCTCTCCCCCCCTCCCCCCATCTCCCCCACACACTCATAATCTCTATTTATTTTCCCTTCTTCACTTCATACGTATACGTGAATTTCATCTCCTCATCACAACATCAAATCACGAACTCATTAACTTTCGCCAACTCTCGTCACTCACTCACCACCAATCTGACTCTCAACATTTTCCCCAAGCAACCACAGCCACAGCCACAGCCATCCCTACATCCTCCACCCCCCCATCCATCCAACCAACTTTACACTCCTCGCAAATAAAAACCCAATCCATAAAGCAAAACCCCAAACCAAAACCAAAAGAAAGTTAAAACAAACTGAATCCGAAAACTCAAAAGAAATGCTTGATTCCTCAACGCAAAATAGTACTCAAACCGAACTCTTACAAAAAGAAGAAGAAAAAAATGCAAGTAAGCAGAATAAAATCCAATAATTACGCTCCCACTTTCATCCATGAACCCCTCGCTTCCCTACCAACTTGACCTATAAAACAAAAATAGTGTTGTGTCTGTCAATAATATTGACAAAGCTTTTATCTACTTCTACCCGAATCCCTGCGAGAAGATACAGTATCTTGGTGAAATAGAACGAAGGCCACCGGGGCAGAAAGTAATACAAGGAAAGGAAAGACCGTTTTTAGGCGTTAGAAAATCGACTTAGACGGATCAAATAAATGTTGAGAAGAGGGATCAAAAGATGGTGCTCTTGACTCTCGAATGTGATCGACCTTTGCCCGAAGTCCCGGAAGCTTTCCTCATCATATGTTCTTCCCGCTTTAGAACCATCTCGCACCAACCACCTTTACCACCTGCGCGTTCTTTTCCTACACAAGGATCAAGAACAGACATCCATGCTTCTTTGTCAGCTGGTGAGTCTGCGTAGAAATCAATGACTTCACCATTGTTGAATCGAATTCGGAATCCTTCTTCAACAAACATGTAACCTTCTTCATCTTCAGCAAACCCGGACTTGCGACGCTTCCCTGCTTTAGCCGTGGTTTCCTTCTGTGTGAGTGCTCTACGATCATCAATTAATCTGTTGGCATTGGCGAGATTAATTGTGACACGAGGTTGTCGAGTCGATTCGTGGTAAGCTGTAAGTTTACTTCCTGCCAGTCTGAAAAAACGACGACGCCAGAACTAGAAGATTGTTAGTAAAAATTAGAGTACATGTGTATCAAGAAAACTTACAGGACAGTCACCACCTTGTTGACTCAGGTGACCCTCAAATTGTCTAGCTACCTCAAGTTCGGCTTCCTTCATCTCGCGGATGCAAGCATTCATACTCTTAGGCATATCTTCATCACTAGCTCCTTTTGGCTTGGGGACGAAAAGAAGTTGTAGTTGTAACTTTCCGACAGTATAAGGAGCGCGCTTTCGGATTGGGGGAGGAACGCTACGTTTGCTCATGACACTTGATGAATGGTTGGTCTCCTCAGTTGCCCATTCGTTAAAAGCAGCCACGTCGACGTTATAAGGTCGTCCGAAGCAACGAGTTTCATGATCCTTTAGACAGACGTAAGAACGGCCAAAGCTACCATCTGCAGCAGCGAGCGGTGAAAGAAGATCCCATGCAGTTGGTTGTGATGAGTTCTTCATGGCTTGGGCATCTTGTTGTTTTTGTTGTGCGATTCGTTGCTCCTCTTCCTTTTGTCTCATCTCAAGCTCCTTTCTCTTTTTTGGCGAGGCGAACACTCGGCTGAATGTAGAAGGCTTCGATGGCTTGGTTGCTTTTACTGGAGAGGTCTGTACACGCTTAGGCGGTGCTGGCTTCTCAAGCTTGGCGTTTAACGTCAGTTGAAACTCAAGCTCATTCGGTACAACAAGCTCAAATTCTTGACCAATAGGTGCGTTTCTTCCTAATTCCAACCATGCTGTAGTAACACAGTGTACACCGTTATCTAAGGTTAAGCTAAACCATGATCGTTCATCTATTCTGATGTCAGCGAAATAAAAAGTAACATGTGCGTGAAAACATACTCTTAGGTAGGGGTAAATCTAAGTCCTTTACTCCAATAACCTTTACAAACAATCTTCCCCGTTCACTACCTTCATCCGAGACAGGTTCTGCAACTCGACCTTCTGTTAATATGCCTAAGCCGGTGGCGGCATTACTTTCATGGCCAGGCATTGGGGGGACTGGACCAGTCGGAGGCTTCTTGCGGGGACTGACAGGTCGAGCGCTGCTCTTACGAGAACCGTTCCATGGCTCAACAACCCATGACTGTGGTCGATTATCTATCTTTGTAGGTGAGTTCCCGGCCGACTTGGGACCTCGATGCTCTCTTTCATCGCTGCTTGCAACGACTACCTTGGTGTTTTGTCTCATCAAATATCCTCGCTGTCGTGGACTTTTGTTAGCATGATCACTCAATTGTGCAAGATCTTCCATTTCGGACGCTTGTCCAGGTTCACCAGTAAAGAAAGTCGGATGTGTAGAAGATAAATCAAATGCTACCTTTGAAGACTCAATGACTCGGTCGAAATCCGACTCTAAGTTAAGTCCAAGATCACCGCCGATATCGAGTGTAAGACTCCGCTTCTTGAAGCTGGGAAGTCGTTGTAACGTTCCTTCCTCCGTATCATCGTCCTCAGGGTCTTGCTCTCCGTCTAATGAGGGACGATTGTGGTGTCGTACAGGGATTGGAGGAATAACGGGACCAGCACCGCTGACTTGACGTCGAACTTCGCGCATGGCTGCAACGTCGGAAGGTGTTACAGATGGCCTTGTCTTGAGTTTTGAACCACTACGAGCCTTGATAGTAGCCATTGTTTCGGGAATACCAGGAGAGTCGGAGGGTGGTGGTGGTGTAGGAGATATTTTGGGAGGGTCAACGAATGGGTGATGAAATGGTTGATCAATTGATGACTTAAATGGCTGATCAATTGACGATCTAAATGGTTGATCAATTGATGCTCTGAATGGATGATCAATTGGGACGTTAACAGGATGTCGGATTACAGAGTCCGAATCAGAGATTTCGTCATCGTCATCGTCATCTTCATCTTCATCTTCATCTTCATCTTCCTGTGGGCCCCATTCAGATCCATCATATTCTGGACGTGAAATCATCTTCTTGAGTGGTGGCGACGCAGTACTTTCCTCTTGAGGTTCGGTGACTGTCTCCCGGGGCTCTGGGGTATCTTCATCGGTTTCATCCTCGGTTTCATCCTCGGTATCTTCCTCGGTATCTTCTTCACTATCTTCGAGCTCATAAATCGGAGTCTGGTGTGCCACCTGCTCGTCCGCCTCTGGTGTTTCGGATCCCTGAAGATACTCATGTGCCTCTGACATCTTAGACACCTTTATCTCGTCTTTCTCCTCTTGAGGTGGAGGAGATGGTGTCATGTATGACCTCAGACTGAGACCAAAGTCTGTGGTATCGGTAAGAAGTCCTGAAAACTCGGGTAGAGAGATCCTTCGGTTCTCCTTCGCATCATCCATTGATATGCTGGCAGGACTGATGTTTCGTGGAGTTGGTGGACCATCATCCTCTGGAACGCTATTCGATTGAAATTGTGGGCTTTCATGAAGTGGCATTTCAGATGATATTTCATCCGAATAATGGCTCTCCACATCATCATCCTCCACTGTTCCGATGTCACTCTCATCCTGATGACTCTCCATTCCTGACTCGGTACGTTGATACATATCAGGGATGGAATACATATCAACTTCTTCATCATCGTCGACTTCCGACTTGATCAAAACGCCATTTTCTTCTTCTGCAATTTTATCCATAGTCTCGACAAATGAATCCTCCGTAGATGGAATAGGAGTGTCAGGGTCAAGTTCCGCCAATTGAGCGATGCTGGGACGTTCGGGGCTTGAGCTAGGTAGAGGCGAGTCCAAATTGTAATCTGACTCTCGAGCGAACGGTTCTTGGCCATTGACTTTTCTCAATATCGATTCCCTTGATATGCGAGGTGGTAATTGATAAGAACCCAATCCTGGGAGATCATCTAATGTATCTTCGTCTTCATGATCTTCTTGGTCTTCTTTATCTTCGTGAATCTTGATTGGTTGAGCCTCTCGTTCAGGTGTCTGACTCTTACGTGCTCCTGCCCGACGCATGCGACGTTCGCGCTGCTCGTCTCTCTCAGCAGATTTGGGTCTACCTTCGGAAGACTTTGGCCTGTCATCGTCCTGGATCATCATCAGATGCAACCTCTCCTCCAAAGTCATCTTATTTCCGTTCATTCCCTGCAGATCTGCTTTACTGATAGAGGCTGGAGGGGGTGGAGTAGGAAGATTTCTGGGTGAGTTTGTCGCTCCACGCTCAATTCCAGAAGACGCTGAACCCCTTCGATCAGCACCAGCCATGCCGGGTAGTGGTGGCAGTGGTCGATGTTCGCCATTCGAGGTCATTGAATCATTGCGAGTCGCATTAGGACGTCCGGAGGAAGAGGATGGACGAGTATCGGGCATAGGACTACCCTCTGGACCTTCGAATGGATCATCGTAGTAACCAGAAACTGTGCCATAAGCATTTCCAGGACTAGAATGCCTCCAATCATCCGGTCCGACTACTGGTGTCTTTTCTAAATCCTCAAGAGAAGCATCAAAACTATCATCTTGGTCAAGACCATCGCCATGGTAGTAAAGATCTTCATCATCCTCCTCCTCCTCCTCAGAGTCGTAACTATTCTCACGAGAACCTGTTCCAATAGATGATATATCCGGTGTCGCCAATTCGTACTCGTTGATTTGTGGAGGAGCTACATCAAAAGTAACACTCTTCGCGTGTCTGTGCAAAGCTCGTCCAGGTGGAAGCTCTCGGTCGTCGCCTGAATCTTCGTCGCCAAAGGCATTGTGTTCCGGATCGTAAAGGGCCTTTCCAGTAAATCGACTAGTTGCCATGGATGATTTTGTAGGTGAAATCTGATCTTTGCTGGGCGATCTTGCACCATTGGTTGTTGCCATCTTTAAAGGCTCTCTGGTAGGGCTCATCGGAGGTGGACTTGCCAGCGAGAGACTGCTTTTACTATCTGTCCTCGCGTGGCTATATGGTCGATTTTGTTCTGATGATCTGAGCCCTTCTAAACCCTTTCCTCCATAAGCATTGCCCTGTATATTCTTCGCCAATGGTCTCTCAACAACAGGTATTGACATCGGATCGTATTCGAGTTTTTGCTCCCTTGCGTACATGGTGCTGTTCTTAACCCGCGACGCGCGCTGTAAACGTTCGATGGACGACTTTCTTGTTGGTGATATCGAAGAATCTTTGTATAAATTTTCCGTACTGATGCGATTTGGCGTACCTGGGTCACGATTCTGCCAGAAGAGATGTGGAGAGGAGCCTTCGGCAGAAGTGAACGGGGAGGACTGGAATGGAGACGAATCCGCATTGAGAGCCATCTTCTACGTCAGAATTAGCTTTTTAAAAATCTCCGAAAGATATGCTGAAAATAGCACATTCAATTCTTACCTTTGTGGCCTGATTAAAACTTGGAGAGTTTCGTCTTTGAGCTGTTGGGCCTAATTCTGAGAGAGGTCGCGGTGTAGAATTTTTGACCGGCGATCCAGAAGAACTGGTACCCTTTTGAATCCTCAATGGAGGAACCTATATCATATATATTAGATATCATGTTTACTCTGCTGTCTGTAATAATACTCCTCCCGACGCGCTCTATCATTTGAACTTTTAGTTATCTATTATGCGCTTACCGGTTGTGATGATGAAGACATCTCATAGATTCATCAACTTGAACCAAAAGATCCCCAAATCCGTCCTGTGTGTGGAGAAGAGATAATCACCTTGCAGTAGCCAGATGTAAGATTTTGTGGAATGTGGGATTTGGACAAATGATAATGTTGATAAAATCAAAAGTCTGTAACAATCAGAACGCGAGGAATGCGCGTAGTAACTACCTAGGTACATAAAATGTAAAATGAACGAATGTGGTAAGTAATAGTAAGTTGATTGTTGTATATTATTATTTTATGGATTAAAAAGTCGTTTTTCCAATAATAAAGGAGAAATGGTCGTCGTTGTTGACTCGGGGAGGGAAAGCTTTGGGAGGAAAATAATTTGCAAAATAGCAAAGTAATGAATAACAGAAGAAGGAGAAGGGAGAAGAGTAATTGGATGTTTTATTTTTTAAGGTTGGGGGGGGAAGTTGAAGGGGGTGTATCAACAAAATGTTGTATCACTGAGTAGAAGAATAGAGTAGAATTGAAGTTGAGTTGAGTTGAATAGAATTGCTGACCGGCTGGCTGATGGATTGATTTGACTGGAACTGACTTTGATTGACTGACTGGCCCGCCGTACCGTAATAATAAACAACAAATAATTGTGGTAAAGTGACTTTTTTGGGTGGATTAGACATTGTCGCTCTAGCAACCGTGCTCCCTTATTTTAGCGTGAGATATGAAGTTTCACGGCCCGCACTATAATTCGCTATAAAGAGAAGATAATTGGTTTGATTGGTTAGATGGCAAATCAATTAATATCTAAAACAATCCAAAATTGAGACTTTTCGTCTATTTTGAGTAGCTTTTACTATTCGAGTATAATCTATTTACGAATTACCGATCGAGAAAAGAGATATCATATTTCTATACAAATACAATACGGGTTTGTTCCTTTCATTGTTTGTTTTCTGAAGCAGTACTGTATACCGAATTCACATACCTAGGTGCTCGTACTAGACCGTAACCTAAAGAACCCATCGTCTGAAATATAAAAATATGAGATTTCACGATATCTCACAATTGGTTGCTTATCGTGAATGTAAACAAAAGGGAACGACGCTTTCCTGCACTACCTACATGATGCAAGTATAAATTTCATGCATACGATACTCTCATAGGTTTATTCTCGCCATCGTATATCTCACCTACATACATATATATGCCAGTACTTGCATCAACTACTGTACTAGGTAATGTAATATATATCACTACTTCTAGATATCTTTCCCGTCCCTTCCCTTCCCTTTCTTTCCTCCCTCCCTCTCGTATCATCCATCCATACAAACAAACAAACAAACAAACAAACAAACCAAGAAGTTGGAAGCTGGAGAATCCAATACTACCTCTTGGGTACATTAATTGTCCGAAGCTACATGATAATAATACCAGAATAACAAATAATTATCTACCCCTCACCTCGACTCAGCTGATGGATGACACTCACTCTTCACCTAGGAAGGTTGCCGAGATCAATTTCTCCATGGCAACAACAAGTAATACTAATACTGTATGTAATTAACTTTCCATTCATCTTCTACAGTTCGTTGAGCCTCAACTTTTGCGCACACGGTAGTGAGATTCTGAGAACGAGAACTTTTGGTTTGCGCACACCGTTTTGTGAACGAACGGAAATTTCGGTTTTGCGCTCTGGCACTATTCGCTGTTTCAACACACTCAACACACTCAAAATAACCAAAACATCTGCATATAGCTCGATTTACAATGGGGCATCGCATCCTGATATTTTTCTGTATTTAAGTACATATAAAGTATCCGAAAACACCAAGGATAAGCTCGGTCTCCAGATATAATGATCCAGTTCGAGGTGGAGCTGCAGGAAGATTGTTATGTATCCTGCATGTGAGAAAGGCATATGGCGAAACATATCCCAAAACATACCTCAAAACATTTCCAAGACTATTTTACTTTACTTATTGTATGTAGGTATATGGATCATAAGTCTCGATATCGAGGGTAATCAACAAGATCCCACTGGTACCGAAAGAATCGAGCGAGTGGTCAGGACATACAATATTGATTCTTTTTTAACAATCAATTTTTCCATGGTAACTTTGGTTGAGTGTATGAGATACCTAGACCTGTCGAAGAACCAGATAGGCAATATACCGCATCTTCTGCGAGGTTGATGAATATTTTAGGTACAGTATAGCGTGATACCTCTTCATTGCGATTAGATGCAGAGCCGGAGAACCAGAAACCTCTTCCTATCGGACAACATCATAACTACGGTACTGCATTCATTTTTCGGAGACCACACAACACACACGACTTGCTGCTCAAATGTACAAACCCAAACCTCCAAAAATCATATAACAAAAGAACATGAACATCACAGGCCATAACAATAAGCCATATCATATTATACATATCATAATCACAATACCAGTACCTAACCTCAAAAAATACTAGTAAATATGAATCATTTAATCAAAGAAATACTATCACATCTCGGATACTCTGGATAAGCTTAATCCTAATATAGGAGTAGATAAACTTTAATTGTAGATTATATATATTGTTATAGATTTTTATTAACTAAATTTTAAGACTATCTAAGCTTAGTATTCAGAGTACCCGAGTTTTGATAATATAGTAAATTACAATCTACACCCCAAACCACAAATATATCTACAAATAGAAAAAATAGATTTTTTGTGATTTTGACAGTCTCCATACAGAATACATACCGGTACTTAGGTACCTTGGCCCAATCCTTTACCTAGGCTTTTATCCGTTTATCCCTACTAGTTTTCGGTATAGTTTGTCTTAGTATTACTTGGTTTGGTATGGGCTTGAACTAAAATGCAGTTGATACAGTATGATTTGACCTTCATATCACATTGTATCGAAGATAACATCATGGGATTTCTTGGGATTTCTTGGGATTAAATGGAGATAATATAAGAGCTGCTGAACACCAAATTCTCACAAACGAAAAGAACCTTAAGTTTTATCTGAAGGAAGGATCTCTACCAAAACCCACCTCTGCATTTCCTGAGCGTTTAGAGGTAAGAACTAGCTGATTTGGGACTAAATCATTTCCATTCCATGTGAGAGGTTACGTTAAAAAACAGGCATTTGATTCCCCGCACCTTCATCAACACTACCTACCTAGCATTCATCACTTCTTTAATAGACGCGCACAACCCCACTTCTCCTCGACAGATCTTGGTACATCGTGTTGATATCTACGATCTTCGGATACAGAACAAATCTGCCTGGGTTTTCCATGGGTGTGAGATTTTGTGTAACCATCACCATGGACTTTGTGATGGGATCAAGGGGTCATATTCCGGCTCAAAGTTTTCGGATCTGAATACGTATAAAATTCTACAAGGCACTCCCAGTGTCTCCTGTGTCAAAGTTGGCATAGAAACGAAGAAATCTGCCTTCCTCCATCTCTTTCCTTCCGGGAGTTCCTCTAAGTCTTTAATTTTTTCAAACATTCTAATGCTCCTCTGAGGCTGAGGCGCTACGATTGATGGTTTCTGGTTCGTAGAATTCTTAATGAAGGTCTGTAGGCGCCAACAGTCCGAATTGCGGGGCGATTCGAAATACCTACTCTCGGGATGGTGTTGGTGGACCATAACTCAGCCCCGTGTCTTCTCTCTTAAACTTCACAAGTCTGCTCCATATTTTAGCCATGCTCAAGACCTTCTTGCCCTTCATCCTTCGGGCCTAGATCCTATCTGGTACTTCCATCATTAAAAATGTCGATCCGAACGAGTTTTTTCATTATATCGCTATGGGCGATACATGTATTGGGCCTTAAAAGACTTCTAGATAGAAGTAAGTTGATCATCATACAATTCGTCGTTCGTTATTGACATTAAGCAGCGGCTTCCATCTCATATAATAAAACATCAAGTTCCGAAACTGCAACTATAACTTCTAGTGAACTAAGTCTTGAATGCTGCTATCTTTCATCTTTCGAAGTTGGTCAAGTTCTCTGGTATTCCGAAATTATCAACATTACTGTGGCAACAGTCTCTACTATCGTGTACCAATATGATAATACAGTCCTCACAAGTATCCAGACTCTATCTACAAGTTCTACAGTACCATCAAAACCCATAACACGATTATCCATCTATGATCTTCCTACAACGATAATCGGGACTGATTTAGGAGTCTACGAAGCCGAAACAACCTTTATTCATGGCACAGCATTTACCGATCCATACGAAACAGTGTATCACTCTCCAACACCTGTATGGATCTACACCGATATCATATACGCAACTGCATCACCAACTATAAAAAATAGTGCATACGCATGCCCTAGCCCAAGTGACATCAAAAGCGCATCCGGCGACGAGATTTCACCCTATCCATCAGGATTTTTCCTCGCCGATGAGGATTCAAATTATGGCTGGAACTCCCCAGGCGCAATCTCAACCACATTGCCAACCCAGCTGCGCGACTGGATGCTTGATTACGCCGCATCAGATACCGCAAATACCCTAACAATTCTTGACCAATGCAAATTAGGTGTAGGACGAGGTGTCCCCACCGCCTATATTCCCTACTCTAAAATCACCGCTACTATAACTACTACATCAACTATACTTGGAGTGTATGGCCACAGCGATATTCCTAGCTCAACTAGCCAGATCGTTGAGGTCTCATCGTCATCTACAGCTGCAGCATCTTCGAGTACCTCGATCAACACTACATTTTCTCAATCTATTCAAGCAACCACCGTGGTGATTCCCATCGCTTCAATTACCGTTACTAAAACTGTCGATCTTGCAACTTTCTCCGAATCATCTCAGACATCAAGTGTGCAAATAATCACAGCGGTAAACGCGGCGGTTTTGCCTACGGTTACGGCGAATGCGGCGGTGATAACTTCTTTTGTTTCTGGGTCCTCGTTTACTACTTCGCGGTATGTGGTGCTGAGTTCGGAAAGTGGGACGCGAGATGAGATGACGATTGTTGGGGGGATGAAAACGGAGATAAAAACGGAGAGAAAGACGGAGATGGGGGGAAAGGTGATTACGACTGTAGTTAGTGGGGGTAAGGGTGGAGAGGGCAAAATTGTAGTGGTTGTGGATTGGGTTAGTGGGAGTACGGGTACGGGGGAGGGTAGCACGCAGATGCAGGTGCAGATGGTGACGGGGACGAGCACGGGGACGGGGACGGTGCAGGTTTGGGCGGATAGTACGGTGGCTGCTGGTGGGATAGTACAGAGCTCGAAGGTTTCTGGAGGGGGGAGGGGGAGGGGGATGGGGAGGAGCCTACTTGTTGCGTGTATTGTTGGGTGGGTGGGAAGTATGCTTTTGGTTTGGGTGCTTGGGATTGGGTTTGGGGGGTTGTAGATGCGGAGGAGTGGGATAGGATGTATTTAGAGGGGGAGTGGGTTTATTGATAGAAAAGGAGCATGTATAAACATATATTTGTACACGGGTACAGATGTATATTGTATATATTGGGTTGGTTTACTGTATATACACTAATTTCCTTCTTATAGACCTTTTGAGTTTTCTGGAATCGAATGGAGGAGATGATATAAAGAAGCCTAGGCTAGGGTTAGAAAGAACTCAAATGAATCTAGATAGATATTGTATTAGATTGTACAATTGTAAGAGAGTATTCTTGATGTGGATTTCAGATGGGTGCTTTAATATCGAATGTGTAATCTAATAAAATATTTCAAGTATTATGAGTGTCGGTGATTCTACATCAGGAAACCACAGCTTCCTGAACAGGGAATGCCTCGCTTAACCCCGGGCTGCTCTAATGCCGCCCACCACGTAGCCACTAGCCTCTTACCCCTGCACACTTCTGTATAAATCTAGCGCTGCTTCCTACGCTCCTCATCGTTCTGATATTTCTTGAATTGTTCTTCCAACTCTTCATCTTTTTGTCTCCACCCATTGTTCCAGGCATTTGTTAGCATTAGCATATTGCAGCTACACCTCCCCCCGGTTTAATTACCTGTCTCGCGACCCTCAAATTTTCTTCAGAACTTCGGCTGGGCTTTTGATTCGCCTTCAGTTCTAGTGAGTATTTCCTCAATTATCTATCTGCAAACATGCAGTCATGGAATTTTGCTAATCATCCATGTCCAACTGAATTCGGCATCACCGGTATAGCTCGAAACCTAATCACCAACATAGCACTGCTCATTGTCCTTATCATCGTTGCCTGATATCCAATCGACCTTGCCTCATAGATATACCTCCTTGCCTTTGTGTACAAAGCCCCAGTCTTCTGATATACCCGAAACCTTGGTTATAACAACATATAAGATTCTTGTCAAGCTTCCTTCTAGACGTCACCCCCCTAGGAAGATGGCTAGGAATTATATTGCAACAAGGGTAAATAGCATGGATCTCTAGGATTCTTATAATCGCAATAACAGTAGTTCTATGATTGATATAGCATTGCAATCGAATAACAGCTACAGCATATTGGTTCTGCTTATATAGATAGCAGCGTTTTTACTCCAAAGGTTTAGAATTTCGTCCACCTTCATCTCTTGGTTTGCTGTGATTACCATCTAACAGTAGTGTAGTTCCGGAAACTACAGTTTTCTGGATTAAAGACATAGCAGGACAAGGTAGTCTGGTGCAACCAGAGTTGGATTGAATATCCAACAGAAACGCAGAGTCCTTAATCAGCTAATCATCCATGTCCAGCTGAAATCGGCATCGCCGACATTACTCGAAACCTAGTCACCAATGTTGCACTGCTCACCATCTTTATCATTGTTGCCTATTACCCAATCGAATGTGCCTCATAGGCACACTTCCTTGATTTTATCACCGAAGTTCCACTTTTATGCCATACCCAAACTTCTGCCTACACTGATATACGAAGTCTTATCAGGCTTCCTCTTGGCCTTTACACCCAATGCCCTTCTACAATCTTAAAAGACTGACGCGGAAGGTCTAGATTCAAAGAATTGCTTTGGAATAATACCACAATAAGGAGGAATGGCATGAATGGCCAGGATTCCTGTGACCACAGCAGCAGCGGTTCTGTTATTGACGTGGCCAGAAAGTCATGGCACATAGGATTGGCTTACATGAGTGACGGCGTTCGAACTTAATAGGTTTAGAATATCATTAAGATCCCTTTTGATCCATTGCCATCAAAATCTCATGTTGACGGAGTTTTGGAAGCTCCGGTTTCCTGGATGGTGGATGAATAATTCAATTCCATCAGTATCGAATTGAACGTTTAATACAAACGCAAAGTTCTTAATCTATGGTTTTTTTTTATATATAACAAACTTGATCTTATCATGTTTCATATAACGAGCAGTAGAAAATATGGATAGGGTAGTTCCAAGAGAGAAGAGACTTGGATTTCAGGTTGATTTCATTTTCTGGGATTTTTATAATATTAGTTGTTTTTTATAACATTCAAGTCTTATGAATAGATTAGTATCCAATAATCCCATCCATTTTTCTTGTCTTTCCCCAGGATTATGTATTCTTTTCCCATCATCATATTCTTCATCTTTCGAACCATCGATTGGCGCAGTTGCAAATGTGACAGATAAAATGGGAGCTGAGTAGAATATACATAAGAGATTTTGCCCCATCTCGGCAAGGTAGATACAACAAGAGAGAAAACCTTGCAATTAGCGTTCTGCATTATAATACTCGTTTATTTGTGATAAACACCATTTGATAATAATAGGCTGAGATAATAATATGACACCTTTGTATTCGAACAGATAAGGCAACACACATCTTCCACGAATCAGGCTTCTCCTGTAGTAATAAAACTGCAGGAAAACTGTGTATATAAAGGAACAAATGATTACTAAATGGAAGAGAATATAGATTTTAAATTATCTCAGACTTTCTTTTTCTACTAATCAATCTGTTACAAAAATGAGTCTCTTAAGAATCGTTCCTTACACTTATATACCAACAAAAAAACGGTCCAAGCAAAACCTATATTATAAAAAATTAGTAAACCCTGATATTCGAGTTTATAGGCCTATTAATCAAAATGACTTGCAGATCGAGACTAAAGCTTATTACCAAGAAGGTATTGATATATATACTTCGATTAATGTATTAGTAGTAATTAAAGATAAAACAGAGAATAGTGCCTTCGGAATATGTATTTCAAGGCCAAGGGATCGAAATGCTTTACAAATACAGATAATATCTATGCAGCCTAAAGAAAAAGGTACATTAAAGCTATGAAATTGAAGTAATGGGATTTTTACTGATATTTGAAATAGAGAATGATAATTATGATCTAGATCCTCTTGTGAATAACCCCAAACCTATTTCTACCAGGTTGAATCGTTTTGTTGAGACGTTGATCATATCTCGCTTGGCTGAAGCTAACAATATTGATGGAGAGGCGAAAGCGTTTCCTCAGCCAACAATCTTTACAATCGATTTTGCAATGGAGAAAGACTTGTCATCAATACCATTATCTGCTAAAATTGATACCTCTATCATTAGAAGATTTAATATATTGAAACATAAAGCAGAGACAACAGGCCAAGGTCCATATTATCTCTTCAATATTGTTTATTTGATTAATAAATAACAGAACTTCTATTTCTCTTACCTAACGACAACACAAAGGGAAAATCTGACAAGAGTAACTTAGAGATTGTATTCAGAGAATATCTATACAAAAAGCCAAAATCCAGATCTTCTATATGTAGCCTAGGTATTTATAAATGTACAATATATTCTGGAAGCTTGGAAGTAACGTTTGTCTAGAATCGTCTGTTAATTTAAATATTGCTGATGCAAATTTGGCCAAGCCTCTTACACATCACACTACTAATCACAAGTCCCCTCTCTCTGATGTTACACATGATGATGAGTACCGCTTAACTCCAGTTATTAACGATGGAGCCTTCGAAAGCGATTGTAGTGTTTCCAAAATTACTGATATCCATTATGATAAAGAAAACAAAACGGAATTCTGTGATTCTCCTGTATGATATCGCTTCGGGCCAAGTATAAACAATATCTCTCAAAGTTTACACTACATCGCACAAGTTTTGAATACTTGGCGTAACCATGAATTTCATAATATTATCGGAAAAGAGGATATTGATGGTGAGGTACATTACCTGGTGGATTAGATCCCAACTTTGATATAAGATAATATATTAAAAAATACACAAGCCCAGTTGTTTATAGATCAATTCGAAACTTAGTATCAGTTACCATCTACAACTGGTTGCGGTCTCAATACGAAACAAATCATAGATACCAAATCTTTACCACAGGTTATAATCAAATCGAGCATACATATTGGTATTGGAAAACTGTGTGCTGGTCCTCGAAAATCCCTATACAGCTTTGATGTTTTATCCGACTATCTAAGGGCCTTTAGAAGAGATACAGCAGAAAAGATGCTCAAAAGGACTACAAATCCTATTAGGACTCCGAATATGAATAATAAGAGAAAGCTTAAAAGAGTGAAAGGTCAACCGGAAATCAGCAAGAAAATCCCAACAGCTATAAGCTCTCGTGGAAGGGTCTTGAAGCCTAACAAGATGTTTGATTCAGGTATTAATAGTATCTAGATACAAATAAAAGAGATCATGGTGTTGCCCCCCTCTCAGGATCTAGTAATCTCCGCATCAGGCAAGGTACATGCACCGTTGCTTTCAATATCTATAAGACTCATACTCCCCTCTCAACCTTCTTCCTCATTAGTTCTCTTTCAACACTTCCTCATCTGGTATTTGATCTCCTCATAATTCGTTAGCCCCCCCATTCCCGAACTGACCCACTTCAAACTTTCCATTATATTGGTCCTGCCGCAGCTGAAATATGTCATCGGCATCACCCATCTCAAACCACAAATCTCGATTTATTACTTTGAACTCGATGCTCTTTTGGTTGTTATAATAACAACTTACTAGTATTCTATTAGCCGAAATACAAAGAATACAGTAGTTCGTCTTTCATTCTCACTGGCGCATTATCACAATTATTATAACAATCACCTCAGTAACCCCAATTACAGTACTTTTTCTTACCTTGAGGCCTGATTTCTTTCACTACAATTTAGCCAATCGAAAAAATACCTTATAATAGTGATATACCTGCTTGGTTGCTTAAATATATTAGGAATCGCTTCAGTATAAAGCAAAAGAATTCGGATAAACTTTCCGTATTACAAAATAAGTAATAGGTAGTATATGCCTTGATTTGCGCTGATTTAGGATGAGATAGACTGATTACTATCAAAGACCCTGCAGTTTATTGTGGATTTCAAAACGGAAGGTTAGATGCTGCAAGCATTTGAACTGTATATTGATGATTACAAGAGGTATGATAGGATATGGAAGTAGATTAGGGGTACAATATACTTGATCCTTCTGCTGGAATATAATTCGTTTAAAGTTATAGTCGTTTCTGTAATAGGACTTTCCACCAGTTATAATCTGCAAATTAAAGATCTAGGAAAAGTCGCTGGTTGGGATGAGCGAGGGTATGAGATAAGGAATACTCGCAAAAAGTTGTAGAGAGTATATTCTAGAGAGTATCCTGCCTGTACGAGAAACGTATTTAAACTTTCCGTTTCCTCCATTTCTATTTCCTTTTTCTCTATTCCTCATCAGAGCACTCATCAGAATAGTTCGATTTGCTTTTATTATCTAGAGAGAGCAAAGAGCTTCCAAAATATTATCAATCACTTTTATACTCTCAAAATGCCTTCTTTTGAACCCATTTATTATACCTACATACCCACTGCTCCGTGTTCCAGGACGGCAATTGCTCAGAAGTATAGCTTTCTCGCCGAGAAGCAGTATATTGTGCCAGATCGAAGATTATTTGACAATACCCAGAGATCAAATGATGGTAATGATTCAGACTCAGAACTCCAAGGTATGCACGCCCAAATTAAGATCCTGAGATATTCTTTTTCCCTACTAATGTGACCAAAAGGGTATAAACAGGACTCCGATTGTGTACTTAGAATCTACAAGTGAAGAACTATGTAGGGTGCTGAAAGTAGGACTATATATACAGGTATTTGGGAGCCATAAGGGCTAGGCCCAGAAGAGTGAAAGAGTCCTAGAGATAAGCATCGTACGATGTCTAGGTCTAGAGCTATAGAGCTATGGAGCTATGGCTCTAAGCTGTGAAAGGAAGGCCCAAGAGAGCCGTTGTATTGTACTATATACGTAGTATAAGCCAGTGGGCGGAAAAGAGCTGTCTGTTCTGTTATATTACCCCTCCCTTCGAAAAAGCGTGACCTTATATATCCTTTCATAAACAAATCGCTTGTGATCTCATTATAGTTATTAACTCCGTTGTCGTAGTTCTCCATCCATGCCGTAAGGGCAATAGATGGTTCTACTTGGCTAAGATAACTAAAGTGATAAGCTTGAAGTTTATGAAGGGAATATTTAAAATCATCTGCTCTGTATTATATGGTATCCAGAAGGTGGTCTAACCAGGAGACCTGGTATAAAACGTTCTTGTATTGCAACTTTGAAACTAATACTTCCTCCACTTCCCATTCTTCTTCGCCAGTGATATTCACAGGGTATAACAAAGGGTTAATTTGTCCTGAGAGTGGGTCTTCTGGTGCGAAACAAAGTTTTTCGGAAGGAAACACATCGAATATGTACATTATTGCTGGGAGTGCAAATAAGTATAACTATCCAATTTTCTCTACAATCTTATACTTACTAATGATAGGGAAATCGAGCTTGCAGAAAAATCACTGAGTTTTGTAATATCAAAAATCCAACCACATTATGTTATCTACTTTGAAGTCAGGTTCACGACAGTGTTTGTTGTATTGTTAGACCATTCGATCTTGAGTGTGTTGAATTTGATTGCAGGCAAATTCCTATGCACTATATATACGAGTAGCGAATTCACGGGCTTCCTAAATATTGATTTTGTCGAGGGAATCAGAATTGTATTCTTTCCAGTCCCATTCGACACAAGAAGGGTATCCGTAAAGGATTTCGAAAGGAGTCATTTGACCCAAAGAATCGTGGGGCAATATCAATTGTGTATAATCCATAAATGATAGAAAACGTGACCAATCATCTTGGTAGTAGCTGATGTAGGGGCGTAAGCGTCACTATAGGTACTGGTTGTATATCTCCATTTAATTGTCGGTTTGAGGGTGGTCTGTGGAGGAATGCACTAGGGTAATACCAAGTATGGTCGAGAGCTCTTTCCAGAACCTATTGACGAATTGCATGCCTCGATCTGAGAGTATGGAGGTAGGAGATCTATAATAGCAGCAAATGTGATACATGAATAATTCGGCAAATTCTTTTGCATCACATTCCTTAGTACAGAGAATAGAAATGGCTTGTTTAATAAATCTGTTGATAATAACTAAGATATTATTATATCCGTATTTATCTTTGTTGAAGCTACAGAAGTCTATGGTGATGTGTTGCCAGGGGTGTTGTGGTATACTGAAGGGTTTCAAAAGTCCTGGTTTCTTATCACAAAGGACTTTGGAACAGCGGCATATCTCACAATTGCGAATGTAGCAGGCAACATCATCTCTTAATCCTCTCCAGTAGTAATAATCTGGAAGAATTTTCGAGGATTTCGTAACACTTGGGTGTGCAGAGAGAGGTTGTGTGTGTACATCTCTGATAAGGAATATACAAAGGTTTTCCATACTTGGAATCACTAATTTCTCATTGTAGAGCAAGAGGTCATTTATCATAGTATATGGGGATTTCTTGTCTTCATCCGAAAAGACCCTCAAAGCCTCTTTGCGTAAAGTATAAAGAGTCTCAGAGGTTTTATTGAGGTATAGTATACAATCTATTATCTTAATGAATAGTTTGATATATTCAAGAACAACAATATCGGGGGATTCCAGGAGTGTTCGGATACAGGGGTCAAGCTGATCTTGTGTGAATAGCAATAGTATATGTTGCTTCTTCCTTTGTTTATTTGTTATTTCTATATCATTGTCTTTGCAAAAGAAAGCATCAGTTAGAAGGTTCTCTTTACCAGGACGATACATAATAAGGAAGTTGAAGTCGGCAAAAAGTTCGGCAATACAAGCTTGTCTATTATTAAGCTGTTTGAAGGTCATAAAGTACTCCAATGCTTTGTGATCAGTGAGCACCTTCACATTAAAGCGTAATCCTATTAGTTCAGATCTCCAATAACCAAAGGCCTTGACTATAGCAGTCAGTTCTTTGTTATAGACAGGGTAATTGAGTTCGGCGGGAAGTATAGTCTTCGAGAAGTATGTTATAGGCAACCACTGTTCTCTATACTTTTGTAACAATACAGCAGCAATGACGTTATCAAAGGCATCTGTTTCAAGTATGCTTTCCAAATTGTAATCATAGTACTATAACAGGGGAACAAAGGTAAGTTGCTCTCGTAAGGTATTGAAAGAATTCATGTATTCCTTTGTGAAAGAAAAGGGGATATTGGCTCGAATGAGGTGTATTAGAGCAGAAGCAATAACACCATAGCTAGGTATAAATCGTCAATAGAAATTGCAAAAACCAAGAAAGAATTGTACTCCTTTCAGGATAATTGGATATTGCCAGTTGTATACAATCACTATCTTGTCGAAATCAACTTCTATACCATTGATGGAGATAATGAATCCTAAGTATTTGGTGTGGGTAATGTCAAATTCGGATTTCTTGAGATCTATCTGTAAATTGACAACGTATAAATATATGAGAACCTTTTGTATATATTTGTTATAGTCTTCGACGTTCTCAGAGTAAATGAGGATATAATCAAAATATACGATATAGAAGTTGTCTAAATAGTTGAACAATATATCGTTTATATAGCACTGGTAAATAGCTAGACCATTAGTCAGGCCAAAGGGTAAGACTTTATATTTGTAGGATCCATATAGTATACAAAGAGTAATATACTCTTCAGATTGGGGATCTATACGAATACAATGAAACGCTTAGTGAATATCGAGTTTCGTGTAAATCTTAGTACCTTGGAGATATGCGAAGGTTTCGTCGATCAGGGGGAGAGAGTAGTGATCCTTATGTGTTAGGATATTGAGTTTACAATAGTCAATACATAATCGTAGGTTACTATCTGCTTTTTTGATAAACAGAATAGAGGCGGCGAATAATGCTTGACTAGGTTCAATGAATCCTTTTGCCAGATTATTAGTTAGATAGGTCTTGACTGCCTCAAGCTCGTCGATAGATATCTTATAAAGAAGTGAGTAGTCCAAACTAGTCTCGATTGAGTTCTCGAAAATTATGATATGATTGTAAATGCAACGAGGAAGCAAAATGTTCAATTCTTGTTTGCTGAAGATGTTGTGAAAGGAGGTATACTTATCAGAGGCAAAAGGCTTTTCTGGAGTAAATGTAATCAGTAGCTTTAAAGCAGATTTGTTGAGATTCTGGTTAGTTCTTGCAAGAACCTTTTCGATAATAGATATCTCATCTTCTTTGTCTTGCTCCAAGAGTCTTTGATCAAGTAATGAATCTACTTCCTGAAAAGTGCAAATGAACAGTTCGTTCTCTGGGGACCTGGTACAGGCAATTTCGAAGGCGTGAGCTAAGATTTCGTGGATATCTAATGATTTCATTGTAGGTGGGAATCGTGAATTTGGCGAAATCGGACGTTTTCTTCGAATTGTGGGTGTCGGAGGACTCGAGTAAGGTTCTCTGAGGTTTTTTGATATTCGGGTGAGATTATAGCCTAGGGATTTGTCGAATATTCTTTTGTTTGAGGGTACTTTTTCGCAAGGGATGTCGGAGGTCAAGGAGGTGATTCTGGTCTTCTTGGTTTGTGCATTAGCCAATAAGGAATCGGCTAGCCTGGTGATGCTAGGGCTAGGAGCGATTTGATTAGTTAAGGTAACGACAAAAGACTTTTTCAAAGGATCTATTTTATCAAATCTGTTATGAAACAAAAGGTTCTTTTTCTGTAACAGGCTAGGGAATAGAATCAAGGGATTGCTATTCATTTCTTTAGGTGAAAAGAATAATAATTGTTGGAAGTGTAACTGTGTATTATATTGTATATACTCTACATTACAGTTGTAATGATAAGCTAGCTAGTGTATGCGCTAAGGCTAGCGTCAGTACTAGCCGAGGGCACAATGCTAGGGTACCAGCACGTGGTACAGGGTACAGTAGTATGCGTTCTAACAAGGGTACTAAAAGGAGGACTATATATACAGATATTTGGGAGCTATAAGGGCTAGGCCCAGAAGAGTGAAAGAGTCCTAGAGATAAGCATCGTACAATGCCTAGGTCTAGAGCTATAGAGCTAGGGCTCTAAGCTGTGAAAGGAAGGCCCAAGAGAGCCGTTGTATCATGCTACATACGTAGTATAAGCCAGTGGGCGGAAGAGAGCCGTCTGTTCCATCACATATAGGAGATTAGACATACTCTTCAAACTTTCCTGTAGTTGTATTTACTATTTCCAAAAGAGCTACATTTGCCTTATCTGTAGTTTCTTTAGTTCAAAATTTAGATTTAGATGGGATTGATATTGATTGGGAATACCCCTCAGATGATGCCCAGGCAAATGATTTCGTATTGTTATTTCAGGAAGTTAGAGATGCTCTCGATAGATTTGGCGATTTGCTACAAACCCCTTATCATTTTCTACTTACTGTTGCAAGTCCAGCTAGTCCTGCTGTATGTCAAAATTGGCAATTATCAGAAATGGATCAGTACATAGATTTCTGGAACTTTATGATCTATAACTACTCTGGTTCTTGGAGCTCTGTTTTCACTCATCAAGCAAATCTATCTCCTTCCGGTAATGGATCGACTCCATTTGATACGGAAACAGGCATCAGTTACTACATTGCTCAAGGTATTGCTTCAAACAAGATTGTTTTAGGAATACCTATATATGGAAGATTATTCGAGCAAACGGGCGGATTAGACCAAAGCTTTCAAGGCATTGGACAAGGAACCTGGGCTTCTGGAATCTATGACTACAAAGTACTACCTCTACTCGGGGCTATAGAGGCATATAATAAAAAGATTGGCACTAGTTATAGCTGGGATGCTTCAAAAAAAGAAATTATCAGCTACGATAATCCTATGATTACTATTCAAAAAGGCGAATAGATTCAATCCATAAACCTTGGTGGCGCGATGTAGTGGGAAAGTAGTGCTGATAGACAAGATTCCAGAAGTCTCATCGGAAGTGTTATAAGTGTTCTTGGAGGTCATCTCCAAAACGTAACAAATCAGCTATCATTTCCAAACTCCACTTACGCCAATATTAGAAATAATATGCCCGGATTTTCAAAGTTGCCTTTATCCAATATTACGAGTCCGACACTCAACACTTACTATTCAACGAAAGCGTGCACAAGTTCGGGCTTGAATATCTCATCCAGTATTTTAAAAACTACTACTACCAGTTCATCTTCGGAGGCTACAACTGCCGTTGATAGCTTCTCCTCAGGAAACACAGTGGTCATTTCATCCCCAGGAACTGTAACTCCTTCAGATAGTTTATTCCAAGGAAGCACAGCCGCTAGTTTATCACCAGAAACTACAACCACCGTAGATAGCTCTTTTCCAGGAAACACAATCGTTAGTCTATCCCTAGGAACTGTGATCTCTTTAGACGGTTCATCCCAAGGAAGCACAACCGTAAGATCCTACTCGGGAACTGTAACTCCTTTACGCAATTCAGCTTTACAAAGTATAACCGTCAGTCCATCCCCAAGGACTACAAACGCTTTAGACAGTTATTCTAATGACTATTCACTCACCAGTAGTTGTTTTATCATTACAACCATCTATTCTTATTCAGCACCAACAATTATGATTTTACTTAGCACAACCAGTGTATCTTTTCCTGTATCTACGAACTCCGTAGTACTTTGTGCTTGTAGCAATTGTTATTTTGGTATCAATTATGCTGTATCAGGTATAAGTACTATTACCTTTTGCGGTAATACTCTATCGATCTCTATTGGTTTTACGAAAACTATTAAGGGAAAAACGCCTATCTCTACGACAACAACAACGACAACATTACCGCTATTAACTGAGAAAGCCATTACTATAATAATAACAACAAAATTATCAGTTGCGAAACGAAGTTCTAGATGCAATCCAAATCTGGAATGTTATACGAGTAGTACCAGTACAGTAGGGCTTGGATACTCACCTACAAATTTGTTATGTGCAACAGATACAAATAATGATCCAGTATGTATTGGGGATTTTGTTTGTTTATATGCACAGTCTTGTATAATCAATGGAGATTGTGCTCAAGGAGAAGCATGTATTTTTGATTGTTGTCCTTGTACTGGGAATGATTCCACATGTACATCTCGACATTGTGCGCAATTGAAAACAGGATGCTTGGTTTTAAACTAAAATTGAAATTAAGATAAAAGAAGAAAGTAGCAGTCGCTATATCTTTAGAATAGCAAGACTGAAAGCCCTTAGAAGGTCCCAAAAGAGAAGGGGCCATTTTTTATTGCGTCTGGCTATGCTATGTAGCTAGCCTAGCTGTCTCTTCATTCAATCAAACCTTAATATTTTTAAATTTTTTTGTTATATTCATCAAGATGTTTTAATACTGGTAGTGCATAGAAGAGGGCTCGAGATTTGTGTATAAATAATATTAGGCTACCCGCAATCACGGATATGATAAGTGATTACCTTGAACTTAATATGCTTCACATTTGTATATGACTTACCCCTCTATTTTTGTAAAGTTTATGATCTATCCCTTGGAATTTGACTTGTCCACAAAGAAAACTAACTCTATAACTTATATAGTATGGGAGGTTCAAGCTTAATCTTAGGAAATTTATTGATATGAAGTATTCCTCCAAGAAAATTGCACGTGAAACATGGATTGATTCTTGAGGACAGAAGAAGATTGGCTGACACACTGGCGTCGGGTATCCTTCTTCATTATAGAGGGTAGCAAAGTTTTTTATTGAAATATCAGATTGAAAAGTGATGTCAATCATAAACTCTATTCGAGCCTATAAAACACACTTGTAACGCTCTAGCTGGAAACTCAAAGACTTTCCTCCCCTGATGTACTTTGCACCTCTGGGGCCGTAAGGTCGCGAGCTCGCACAGACCACAGACGAAAAATAATAACACCCACATTGGCATCGGATAAAAGTTCCCCGAGCCCCACTTGTATTGCTGACTCAGCAGACTCTCTACCATATACCTACAGTTTCCTCACACTGTAAACTAAGGCCAGATTCAACCTTTTCCAGATATTTAGGTATTGATTGGCCATTCTGGATCCCTGATATTGTATCATCTATTCTTACTTATAGTATATATTGTATTAATATATTATATACGCTCAATCACGAGTTGCAAGCTGTTGGTACAATCCACGAAGGTCTAGTTTCAATACCAATTGAGAAGCGCCTTTAGTGACAAAAGAACGAATTATTATTCAAATCCGCATGAACGTTGCATGACCTGCATAGCGATGACCAATGATTCTTTCTCACCGATCAACTAGGTCTCTGCTCCAATTATATCCATGCACAACAGCGGCGCAGCGATGCCACTATGCTGTTGTTCAGCTGAATTGACAGCTTATTACGATTTCCTCTCCCAACTCAACGTAAAATTCGCATACACGCCAACTCTGCGACAAAATCATTCATTGAGAACCTTCTTTTGTGACGAAATATATCTGAATAATGCGTCTTCTCGAGCTTAACGATGGTGGCGAATTCCGCTTGACCAAGGATTTCGGCGATGATATTCCCCGCTATGCTATACTTTCGCACACATGGGGGGCTGATACCGAGGAGGTCACCTTTAAAGACGTGGTAGAAGCTACTAGCAAATCCAAGGCTGACTATAAAAAGATCGAAACCAAGGTTGGCTATAAGAAGATCAAATTCTGCGGAGAACAGGCTGAACGAGATGGGATACGATATTTCTGGGTTGATACATGTTGCATCGATAAATCAAACAATAATGAACTCTCCGAAGCTATCAACTCTATGTTTCGCTGGTATGGTAATGCAGAGAAATGTTATGTTTATTTATCAGATGTTTCGAGTTCTGCCATTAATAATGACGACAAGTTTCACCAACGGCCCTGGCAATCGACATTTCGGGAAAGCAAATGGTTCACTCGAGGCTGGACCCTTCAAGAGCTTATTGCTCCAACTTCAGTCGAATTCTTTTCCAAAGACTGGGAGAAATTGGGAAACAAATCATCCTTAGAGCTATACATTCGCGAAATAACGGGGATCCCTGGCAAAGCACTTCAAGGAGCTTCGCTGTCTGATTTCAGTGTCATTGAACGCTTTTCGTGGGCCGAAAAGCGTGTGACTACTCGTAAAGAAGACAATTCTTACTCATTGCTAGGTATTTTCAGTATTTATATGCCGCTTATTTATGGCGAAGGGAGAGAGAATGCATTCAAACGACTTCGAGAGGAGATCGACAAAGCATCAAAAGGTAAGTCATTCTTTTTTATTATTAGTAGTTTTCAGAATGTTCGATTTATACAAGTATAAAATAATTGACGGCTCTAGGGTCTAAAAATAATGATTTCTCTATCCCCTTCAGTCTCTCTGATGTTTCTGCAATCGAACAATTTGTTGCAAGGGAGGAAGAGCTTGCAGAAATGCATGAGATACTTAATGGTGATGGATCCCGCAGAACTGTTGTTCTTCATGGTTTGGGCGGAATGGGTAAGACACAATTAAGTATTGCATACGCGAAACGATATAAAGACTATTACTCGGCAATATTATGGCTGAATATCAAAGATGAGGATTCTCTGAAGCAGAGCTTTGCCAAGGCCGCAAGACAAATTAAACGGGAACATGTCTCGGACATCCAGCTAAGCAGCGTGGATATGAAAGAAAACCTCAATGGAGTGATAAATGCTGTCAAGGTATGGCTAAGTCGTTCTAACAACACACGATGGCTGATGATATACGACAATTATGATAATCCAAAATCGGCAAGTAATAAAGATCCCACTGCAGTAGATATCCGAAAATTTCTTCCTGAATCATATCAAGGTTCAGTTATTATTACAACACGATCATCGCAAGTTAAAATTGGTCATCAGATACAAGTCAATAAAATAGAGGATATTCAGGACAGTCTCAGGATTTTATCAAATGCATCAAACCGAAAGGGATTAATAAATGGTAGGCCATTTCTATAATTATGATTACAACTCTGATTTTCTTGATAGATTCCGATGCTATAAGACTTGCTAAGGAATTGGATGGCCTTCCTCTTGCTTTGGCCACGGCTGGATCATACCTCAATCAAGCAGCTATCAATTTCTCAGATTATATTCATTTATATAAAGCATCATGGGCAAAGCTCCAGCAAACGACTCCTGAGCTCAGCTCGTACGAAGACCGAACACTTTATTCTACATGGCAGATTTCGTTTAATCATATCGAACAACGGAATGGACTTTCAGCTAAGCTTCTTCGATTATGGGCATACTTTGATAATCAAGATTTATGGTTCGAACTTCTTCAGCATAGCGATCCTGAGGACCCAGACTGGATACAAGAGCTTACTAAGGACGAATTAAACTTTCACTATGCAGTTCGGGTATTGACCGAGTACGGGCTAGTGGATGTGAACAATTCTTCACTGGAAATAATCGAGTCAAAAGGGTATAGCATTCATGGATGTGTTCACTCATGGATAGTTCATGTTCTAAACCGAGAGTGGGATTTCGATCTAGCTAAGGTAGCCATCAAGTTTGTAGAATTACATATCCCAGGAAAACAGGCTATTCGGCGGTGGTTAACACAGCGACGGCTTCTTCAGCATGCAGCCAGATGTTCACATATTATCTTGAACAGCTTAGTTAAAGAAGATGGTATAGCGTGGACATGTCACGACTTTGGCGATCTTTTTAGCGATCATGGAAAGCTCATTGAGGCGGAGCACATGTATGAGCGGGCATTGGAAGGCAAAGAGAAAGCGTTGGGTCCAGAGCACACATCGACACTTTATAC
>KI628558.1:284423-295148 GCA_000503235.1 Sclerotinia borealis F-4128
CAGAGAGAAAGCGTTGGGTCCAGAGCACACATCGACACTTGATACAGTTAACAACTTGGGGTCCCTCTACAAGAACCAGGGGAAGCTTACCGAGGCAGAGCAGATGTATGAGCGGGCATTGGAAGGCAAAGAGAAAGCGTTGGGTCCAGAGCACACATCGACACTTTATACAGTTAACAATTTGGGGGTCCTCTATGCAGATCAGGGAAAGCTTGCTGAGGCAGAGCAGATGTATGAGCGGGCATTGGAAGGTTACGAGAAGGCACTTGGTCTAAAGAATATGACAACTTATATCCCGGCGCTCAACAGTATCTGGGGCCTTGGCGATCTCTTCGAAGATCAAGCGAATCTACCAAAAGCCAGAATAATGTATTCAAAAGCTCTCTCAGGGTATGAGACAGTCGTTGGAGCTAAACATCCAAAATGTTTAAGTTTGCAAGAGAGTCTTCGGGGTTTAAATACAGTGGCAAAAGATGAGGCTTTGAAAGAACTATGCGAGCCATTGAATAATTCACAGGGTGAAAGTTATACTAACACGTATCATTACACTCAAGAGGAAACGCCACTATTGTGACGGAACAGACGGCTCTCTTCCGTCCACTGGCTCATACTACGTACGTAGCATGATACGACGACTCTCTTGGACCTTCCTTTCACAGCTTAGAGCCCTAGCTCTATAGCTCTAGACCTAGGCATGGTAAGGATGGCAAGGGTGCTGAACCCGTGACCCTCTCACTCTTTTAGGCCTAGCCCTTATGGCTCCCAATACCTGTATATATAGTCCTCCTTTTAGCATCCTACATAGCTCTTCACTTGTAGATTCTAAGTACACAATCGGAGTCCTGTTTATACCCTTTTGGTCACACCATCTTTCAGAAAAATATTTTTCTACCTATAACAAACCACATATTCCAAAATCTTCAGGGAAAGGACAAATATCATCTTTCTCTGGGAATGGAAATTTGTTATCCTTAATACAGCTGAGAGATTTGCAAGACCTGAATAATGTATTAAACATAATTACTAGAGATTGCCATAGAAACATTGATACCAAAATATCTATTACACCTGAAAAATGAGAAATACGAAATATGAAAACAAGAGAGACATAAATAAAAGGATTAACATTTGGATCGCCTATTCTTTGCAATACAATCTCCAAGACAGAATTGCTGAGATTCTGTACATTTTTGAATACTATGAAGGGCGAAGATTCATCCCGAGCCCCGTCCATATTAATATCAGCAGCTTTGTCATTTGAAGAAGATGCAATAGCTTTCATGATAGGGTTCTCTTTGGATACAAATCCAAGCATTGCAACATTATTTGAAATAACAATATAACAATCTTGCTCCATGAATTTCTTAGTTACATAGCCAATTTAACTACCCAGCAAGTCAAGAAACTCCTTTTTAGCAGATTCAAACCTCTCCATAATTCTGTTTATAAATAAATGATCATTAACTCAAATAAAAGCAATATCCAAAGGCAGCAATCGATACTGACCTTGCCCATTCTCAGCATTAAGAACAGGATCAAAAAGTGTAAGTATCGAATCGCACACAGATATGAATGACATTACAACACACAATGATTTTGCATAATAAAATAATTGCTACAAAGCATTTGGATGTACAAGAATAGCAAGGTAATGATAAAACCTACAAATCGTGGGGGCTTTATCAGAAGCCTTGGAATACCAATGGTGTACTACACCAGTCCAGATCTCTCTGTCTCTGATATCATTATCCTCGATGACCATTCTATATCTTGCTAAATCTCCCAAGCACTCAATCCAAATATCTTCAAAAGCCGGTATTGTCTCGTAAAACAAAGCCATCATTGAATATGCCAAGTATATGAATATCAGCATGTGATCAAGTGAGGCAGGGAGTCGATATCTAAAAAGCTCCAGGAAGGAATGAATACCATATCGCCACATCCTAGCAGACATAGTATATTTTGATACTAATCGATACAGAACAGGACTCACAGATGGATGTTGAGAGGCTAGAAAGAAATCGTGATGCTCGTGAAGTAAAGTACGATGTAATACGATTAAAGTTTGCCATTACTTATAATTAAGTCTCGGCTGTGTAAAAGGATCACTTTGTGCAAAGGTAGCTTGTTTGTTATCGACTTCAATACATTTGGTTTCAACTATAACAAGACCAGCATAAATTCCTTTAACCTTTGCCATTAGTTGCTCTTGAGAAATGAGTCTTGTCTCTGGCTAAAGAATAATCTTGGACTCTTCACTTTGAGATCTTGATTCGGTTTCCAAAGCTGTTCTGTTGGATATAATAGCAAATGATATATTAATCTAAACATAGTGACAATAATACTACTACTGCTGCTATTGATAGCTTGCATAGAATACTAAACGGGATACATTTTGAGATGAAGACACTTTTGCGCTTTTTCGATTAGCTGGTTTAAACATTTGAGCTCGAGACATTGAGGCTTGTATCGAAGCAATATTGGAGGGATCAAAAGATGACCTTGTGAATGGCAAGTCTTGATCAGGAGTCCACAGTTGTCCCTTTGTAGCTTATCGCCGGGTTTCCGTATCTAAAGTAGAAATTGGTCCACAGGTTGGTTTAGCAAGAGATCTTCCTGAAGATGAACCCGAGGCTTCGCGGAATGGTGATACTGAACCTGCCGAGATACCATTGCTGACAGCAGCTCTCTTGTGTGATTGAACTGTTGTGGTTTCTTCATCCTCCATAATATTGTCCTCATTTGGCTCTGGATTCAATTCTTGAAGACTAGAGAGCGATCGAGTAGATAGAGGAAAGTTGAGGGGTCTCTTGTATTGTAGGTTTGTTGATTGAGTATCAGCTTGAGCAGTGATAGCCTCATTATTTGGAAGTATCCGGGATTGAGAGTCATCTTCGATTGGTCTTTGTACTTTTGAGTCAGCCTTACTTCCACTTCAAGGATGGTATACAGCCTAGTATATGTTGCCCCTTACAGAGACAATTGTTTACAATAGTTATCGAATCAATTGATCTCTTCAATGCATTATTGATTTCATAAGCCGTTCGAAATAGTTTGATTTCATCTTTGTTAGATGAAATCTTATCCTGATAATCCTTTTCTACATGATTACACAAGTCTGTTTTGGAAAGGCATATCTTGCGCTCCGGACAATATATACAGGCCCAAGATTGAGTAGTCTTCGTATTTTGTCGTTGATGTTCTATCCAGAGGTTGCTTATATCTTTTTTGGGTTGATTCATCTTTAGTCGTAATTTCCACAAGTTGGAGAAAATAATGAGCATAGATAAAAAATAGCTTTGATATGTAATTCTTTATGGAGAGATATATAGTTTTATACAGTAGTAGGTATACCGCCTCATTATACTAAAACAAAAACTCTCACCGAGAACCTTGCTGTATTATTGCTTTTTTTGTATACCGATGTTTGAACTCAAGTATTGGTTAATTGCCCCCCTATTCTGTTTGTCTTCCATTGTAAAATCACAAAGATATTGATGTAAGGTCTAAAACAGGGGGATATAGGCTATGTAAATTGATAGGATGAAAAAAAATGGGGGTCGGGATTGAAGGTAAATGATTGATATGTGCTGTTTCCAATCTGATGTCTCGAAACCATTATTACTATTATTCGTGACACCACCATGTAGCTTGGGCGTCAGATTAGAGCTTGGTTAAAATATGAAGCAGCCTCTTTCGAAAAGGGAAGGTCATTTGCAAAGCCAAGGTCAGAAAGCAGATCTGGCTTTCATGTCCGCCTGTACACCGCCAGGTATGCAATAAGCATTGAAAATTTCGGACTTATAGAATAGTCCGATCGGAGTCGGTTGAAGATATCTGGATTTAATTTTTTCTGCACATCAAGTAGTGTGAAAATGTAGATTCTCTCGCTTATTTTGATCAGGGGTAAGTAACGGTAACAACTTCAGTGAACGAGGAGCGAGTGAATACGGTTGAATAAGGTGATAATATTGAAGGAAGTGATGATTAAGATTTGGTGGTATAGATTTCGTGGAAAGGAAAGTCGTGATGTAGAGAGAGATAACGATGGAGATGATAACGTAGAGAATTAGCTATTTTACAATAAGCTCTCAACTTCATTTATTTCTCACATATAATTATTCATGTCCTCAACTCAGAACCATTTGATATATATAGCTAAAGAATTGAAATAAGAGACCATAAAAAAGAATTTTTGTATCAACAATGAATATGAAATCATAATCCTCCTATGTTACTATTATATGACTCAAGTCATGACGTCTCAAATTCCCATGCTGTCTAAACGATTTTCCGCATTCTGATACTCGACAAATAAATTGTCCCCCTTGATCGTGGACAGCGTCTGTATGTCGTGTAATACTGGAGAGATGTGAGAAAGATCTATTGCATTCTTTGCAATTATAAATTCTCTTGTTACTAGAAGCCTTGTGGTGAATGTTTTCATGAATCTTGAGATTTACCTTACTTGTGTACCTTTTTTTGCACCCTGAAACTTTGCAACTATAAGCTTTCGGTTTGTGACTAGAGTTATGTCGATATAATTGTCTAAGTTCTTTGAAATTTTCCCCGCAAATTTACCAGGAGTGGTAACCAGTTTCTTGTGAGATCCGCATGAGCCCGACAGATATATTGTCCTTTGCTGCGTTGGAATCTGATATAGCGTCCCCTTCTCTTGTATCAAAATGATTGAAAGCCGAAAAATCAGAATTTTGAATAGATGGATTTGATTGTTGAGCTTGCAGGCTGAGGTGTTTGTTGATCTGTTAAATCTTAAGTTAGCAACAACAAGCTTGAAGGGTTGATGACCATCACACTTACATTTTGGTTATCTTGAGTAGACCCATTGAAAGAATTTAAATGATGTGCCATGCCTCATTTGCGACGAATGTACCGCTATTCAAATGATTTTCTTGGGGCAAATGTAGTGGTTCGAAAGTGATGTTATCCAGGTATCCTTCTTGAGGTAAAAGTGGCGATTCGAAAGTGATGTTATCCAGGTATTCTTCTTGAGGTAAAAGTGGTGATCTGAGGTATTCTTCTTGAGGGAAAAGTGGTGATACGGGGTATTCTGTGGTCTCAGTGGGACCTGAAAAATCAAGAGGTGTTTCGGTAGAGCTAGTCGGTAGAGGTTGGTTTAAATGATGTAGTGTAGACTGGTGATTTTTCGTACGTTTCGTCAAGTCTGCACTACGTTTGAACCTTCTTTCGCAATTTGGCCAAGAGCATACATTAGTTTTTTAATCATTGTGACAATAAGCTTGATGCTGCTTCAAGCTATGAGCAAGTTTAAACTCTTTTCCGCATTTTGATAATTCGCATTTATAAGGTCGCTTATCACTGTGAGTAGTGATAGTTTGATGCCGCTTCAAACTTCGAGAAACTCTGAATCTTTTTCCGCAGCTTGGTAAATAGCATACATAAGGTTTTAAAATCTGCTTTAGCTCAGGAGATATAGCGTCTTGTGTTACGCTAGAATCAGATTGTTGGCGGGACATGTTGCTTGTGTTTGACGGGTTTCTGTGGGTTTCCTAATACTCAAGTTAAGAATGAATTGCTAGGTTTGAAGGAAATCGCACTTACGTGCAATTGGATCCCAGGGACGCTGTAGTCTTGATGAAGAGTCTTCCTCGCAAGGAATGTCGCTTGGCTGAGTAAAATCGAAAGGTTGAATGGTTATATTGGATTCTTGAGCCTGCGGGCTAGAGTATAAATATTGAGATATGCTGTTCACTTCGGCTGTATTGTGGTTATTGAAAGATATGGATTTAGAATGTTGAAATTGAAAAGATAGATTGAATGAATGAGCTTGCGTGATAGAATATAGAGATTGAAATATGTGTTCCTCTTCTCTTGCATTGTAGTCTTCCAGAGTAGTTATTGTAACGAACTGTAAAGATTAGGATGTGAGCAGAAGCCTCTTCATTATACAATAAAAATATCTATCTAATTTGAGGTTCCCAGGGTGCTTAGAATTCTAATGCCTGGAGATTCTATTATTTCAGGAACCAATACAACCCACATAATTCGGATAGTGATCCAGGGTTAATGATCTGGGAGTAACCAATGGGTTCACTACGAAAGAAAATGAATCATCGTCCTCTTTCCTTATGCTATACCCAGAAGTCTATTTCTTGGTAGATAGAAATTAGCCGATAATTCACAGTATCAAGGACCAGTTACCCTGTATCATTAAGTATCATATCCTGCAAGTTACTCGCTAATTATACTACTGTTGTAATCGGTTGTAAGGTTATTTGCACTAGCATTCTGTGATTTACTCTGTTACAATGTAGCCAAATCCCTACCTTACCCCTCAGAAAATAAATATGCTTACTGCAGCAGAAATTGAGCACAAACATTGCACTCGACCCTCCCCGCTATTGTAGCGGTCGTCATTCCAATCTATAATTGATTTTGTATTAAGGACTGCAATTTCACAGCGAAAGAATAATTTTTCTTTAAATCCAAATAAATAAACTAGCAAGCGCATTTCGTATATCCTTCCAGAGATACTTCATGAGTAACCAGCGACTTTGTCTCCATCTTGCAATATACAACCTCCCTGACCATTTCCTTTCCAAAACAGACTGATGGATTGGGATTGTAGGAGAACCTCCACAAATCAAAAACACGTTTCCTACTCGATACTGAAATAGATCTGGAACTTCAGCCTCAGCTTGAAATATATAGCTGGACGTACACTTGGGCACCCAATATTGCCATAACCAATTAAATATTCTTCGATAGCGACCGTCGTATTCAACAAGAAGTAAAGTCCCAGCTAGCGTGGATTCCAAACATTCCAAAGCAACTTCGGTGGCTTGACAATCTCCTGATATTCTGAAGAGACCAGACGGGTTCTTTCCCAAAATGCCAAACCCGTACTAGAAATTGGATGAGTTACTTTGGATAGAAAAGGAGGACTTTCAATTACATACAGTCACTTTTTCGTTGACATTACTGCTGTAGCTTGTATTGGCAATGGAGTGCATGTAGCTGTCATTCCTTACAGATTGCGTGGGAGACATTATGATTGGAAAGGTAGAGGGTAAACGTGAGAGGGATAGATATGGGGCTTTAGGTAGAACTAGAGTAGAATAATACATCCTGCGGATATTGGGATAACAGGGAAGCAGCCGAAAACAAAAAGAGCTCAGGGCGCAAGTAAGCTGGAGCCAGGAATGAGTAACAGATGAGAAAGGAGTATTGTTCAGGTCACATCTAGTGTACCCTTGCTATGCTGGAACAGGCGCAGGTGCCTACTAGGTAGTCAACAGCCTCATTTTCTGAAAACTAGCAACAGTAACCGAAGGTGAAATCACAGATTTGGAAAGGAAGAACGAGTAGCGAATAGTTGTATGCTTGTAAATGCATCCATCAATTTCAGAGGCATATTAGGGGCGGATGAGAAGACAGAAGCCGGTTGGTTTGCCAAGTAAGCCAAGTTATCTACAATTTTAACAGGTCTAGCGTGTTTGACAGAAATGAAACTTATGCCTATTTGATATTTAGAGAGGGAAGCTGAAAACCTGTCTGGAGGAGTAAATCAGCTATTGTCTAGTGAAACATAACATACGACCGCGAGCATTAGGTACAGCAGAAGGAATCCAATACTGCCGGAACTTTTGGAAAAGACAATCATTAATGGACCCTTTTTGGTAAATATCTTAATTGCTATATTATAGATTTCTATCTATACTACATTGAGTATCATATATCCACATCCACCAAGAGAAACCATGAGAAATACTTGTATCTGAATTTGATTTCTATACGAAAGGTTGCACAATTTGATTAGTAAACCATATCCTTCCGGTATATGATTTAAGCACTCTCAGAAAGAGCTACTGCGATTTGGGTAATTGTTCATATCCCCAATTTGTCAATTTAGACAGCGTACGGCATATGCTAGATTTGGGATTCAATCTGATTGGAATAGAATATTGATCAGTGATTGGATGGAACTGTAAAATACATAGATGACATTTTACTTAATCGAATTGCTTTCCCGCTTTCCAATCGTTCTCCCCTACACTAACAACATTCCACCCTATCGCGGAACGTATATTTCACCGCTACATCATTGAGTCGTACAGCGTACTTATGGATGTTTCTACTGTCGAAATCTAGATCATGAACTGTCGTTTGCAAAACCAAATCATCTCCGCTATTCAACCGATTCATCCTTCCAAGCCAGAACTAGCCTCAAGTTTCAGCTACTGCCAGAATGTTCTCGATTCAGGATGACTGGCACACACCAAGTATAGTTCTGCGGGACCCAGGGATAAGACCTGAGAATGTACCACATCACCCCTCGGTGGGGGATGCCTCGACTGAAGATTCGCTTAGAGATAAAATGAATGGTAGAGTTGTCTCTGGGATTTGAATCTACCCTTGACTGATCAGTATTATAGCTGTCTTGAGTATGAGTGAGAGTCTATTCAGAAGACTTGTGGACTACTTAACAGGCACCGCTAGAAGCCACCGTGGCGGATTCGACATACCTTGCGACATACAATACAAGATCGTGAGAGTCTTACATCCTATATACTTGTGGATATGGTGCACGATCCAGATCATCCAACCTGATAATATACAAATTCACGATTGTCTCCTTGAAGACTGGTTATTGCTTTCCAGATTCTTCACCTCAATCGACAAGAAAAACTTTGTCCACTTATATACTGGTGCTACAATCCAACAAGAAGTCATTCCGCACTGGATCAATGCATACATCCATTGCAAGAAAGCGAATAAGGTGGATTATCAATGGGTGTGGGCGACGACACTCAGCCGCCATGATACCAAATTGAAACCTGGCATAAGGGATATTTCAGAAATCGAAAAGGAAAGGCTAATGCAGGAAGAATTGAAGCCTCTTTTGCGTACAGTCGAGGTCTTCAGGGATGCTCCACGTCAAGACAGCTTGGAGGCATTTGGAGCTCCGCTGCCAAATGATCTGGAAGCATATGGTGAGTTACTTTTAAATCCTCTTCTTATTATTAACTAAAGAGAATACAGCGAGACACCATATGGCTATACTTGCTTCAATGATTCAATCCGCTGAGGATCTCCCTCCTCCTGGAGTGGATAGTACATTGAGATCTTGATTTTCACGAAAGGATTCCACTTCATCGCTATTTCGGAGACAATATACAGCAACACATTGATTTATATCTGGGTATTCTGGCCACATCCTAGTTCATTCGTTCTCAGCCTATCTCTTCTTCTTTAGTCGGTATAACCGTCAGCTACACAACCTCGACGTTGGTAAGTATCGGAGCAGTGTCGCGGGATCCGCCAACAAGTATGGCACACTGGTCTGGACTTGGAAGGATAGCAAAGATAGCTATAAGCAGCTGCTCAAACCTGGAGGTCTAGCTGGAGAGGATTGGAGGCGAATACAGAGGGGTGGAGAGGTATGGATTGGACTGGAGTAGGATGGAGAGGTATGGAGTGGATTGAAGAGATATGGAGATGGTTGGAGATGGTTGGAAATAGATAGGTGGATAGAAATGGAGAGAAATATAAATCATATCCTTCAAATCATTTCACCAGTGGCTATTAAGAAGTCTATAAGTATAATCGAGTATATTGTTTCAGCTCTCCGGTAAAATAGTCGGCGCTTACTCATAGTGAGGTGTGTATCTACCAGTACCTATCGTTTGGCTTGGATTGGATTTTCATTTCTGCTGTGATATGAGTCGAAGTTCCCTGTGTCTGTGTCACGGGTTCACCACAACCCACCATATAGTCGTTGCCGCATGGCAACCACTTTCACCTTCTTCGTAGAATATCATAATACCATACCTGATCCTACCAGTTCACCTTGCACCGTGATAGTCTGAAAACTGTAGTGGATATCAAATGATGATTCACTAATTGAGGTTTGAAATTGAAGTTGAGCTCAACTTTCTAAACCTTTTCATGATGGGGATCTGGATAACTTTCCACCCAGGATATATTGTTGAAGGGAGCCTGAGATTTTACTGGCACCCACTCATCGACCACACTGCCGATCATCAATGACATGACAGATGAAAAATGTGGTCTCAAGTTTCCTGGTTTCCCACGACACACGTACTGCAAGCTAGGTGTAGAAGATCTTCGTCGAAGCATTAGTGGATTCTCTCACTCATTAGACTGGTTTGAGGAGAAGCAAATGCTCAACGATAGTCTTGATCTCAAAGATCACAATGCAGGTTATGTGGATATGAGTCCTCAAAGTATGGAAGCGCGTGCGGATTTTTTTGGTTATAGATCGAATTTTTATATTTTCAATTGTTTCTCGTGTAAAAGAAATTCCTTTGATAAAGTTATTAATTAGAGTATGCCCTATCATTTGCACCGAACAGATTTCGTCATTGATATATTAAGAAAAAGTTTATATTTTTGTGACGGAACAGACGGTTCAGTTCCGTCCACTGACATATAGGCCATATGGGCCTAGATGATTTCATTCCTTTTACCTTCCTTTCGAAGCCTAGGGCTTTCGCCCTTCGGCTTCTCCCTCTAGGCCTAGCCCTTATGGCTCCCAGTACCTGTATATATAGTCCTCCTTTTAGCACCCTACATAGCTCTTCACTTGTAGATTCTAAGTACACAAATGGAGTTCTGATTATACCCATTTGGTCACAATTTTGATAAGAGTAGTAAGTGATTAATAAAATGAGTTAGAGTATGTGAATCTGAGCATATAATTACAGTCACGTGATTATAAAC
>KI628559.1:0-49009 GCA_000503235.1 Sclerotinia borealis F-4128
ACCTCAGTCTGAATCGAGGTCCTTTGAAGTTCAGTCGGGACTCATTCAAGGCACTCAATGCCTGAGATATGGTCATCATTAGTATACCGTGATGCTGTTGGACCTTTTCAGGAGAGGGAGTCTTCTTGGGCGAATGAGTTTTCTTGGGAGAGACGCCCCATCAAGATCGATGACATAGAAGTCGTCATCATTCTTCACTGACGCAGATATTGCGGATTTGCGCTTGAGTAGTTGGCAACCGAGATCACAGGGAGGCTTTACGGTTCTGGGAGTGGATGCAGTGACCCTTGGCCTCTTCCGAGGTCTCTCTGAGCCTTCATCTTCTCTCTGGTCAGCACCATATCCCGGACCATATCCTGGTGTTGGCGCAATATGTGACTGTTCAAAATCGAAGCTTCGAAACAAGTTTTCGAAGCTTATTGGACGGAACTTTCAGAGTACAAGAGATCAGCTGCTGAAAAGCAACGAGCCGCACTGACTTGGAAGTCTGGTCGAAAGGCTCGTCGATGGAGCTACGTGTAAAGGGTGTGAAAATAATGGTGACTCAATTTTAACAGGTTTTGAAGAGATAGCGTTCGTCTTCTTCACCGAAAACCCCTGTAAACCCAGTCTCCACGTTCATATTGAACTTCAGAAAAACTAAAAAGGCGTAGCTATCCAAAAGCCATATTAGCAGGGCAAGCAACCTGATAAAATTTGCATGCATACGATGGCAAGTCTCGTAGTAGTTCAACCTCGCAATGAAATGCGGCGTGTGTTTTTGCTGTCAGAATGACGAACTTCACAGATCCGAAAATACCGGTCACGGTGTGTTTTTGCGACACTCACAGTAGCAACAGAGACCCTTGCCAACCGTTTCCCTTACAAGCCAGTTGTCAAGCTCAAAATCTCACGCAGATGATGTTACTGAGAGATCTGCAGGTGGTGTCCTTCGCGACAAGGTGCTGAAGTAAGTCCTGAGACTACGCTGATGTACTTCTTCGTTGGCAACAACGTATTCGAAGATATAGCTTAGGTTCCCGAACGATCTGAAGGTTTTGCGTTTCGAGATGTATCGCTTTCCAGGAATAAATTCCTTGGTGTCTAACGCGATCCTTGGGGAACGATCACGGTAGGCACTTATAAATTATAACGGACGATCCGGTATTGTCTAATGTAAACCAGCTACGCCGTTTGGCTTAGCCAAAACTTTGCCGCAATTTATGATTTGTCTCACCATAGATAGACTATAGATTGGCAGGAATGGCAGAATATCACCTCCAGTTTCGATTTCCAGATCCAGCGGACTAGTATGTTCTGGCATAGTGTCATAAAACACGAAACCTTCTATATAAGATACTATTCTAGTAGTACACGTGACTCCGCTTACACTTACTTTCAAGGACGATCAGAACCCACCAAGATTCTCGCCAGACGCTGCAAATCAATATGCGCAAGACTGGAGGTAGGATTCAGCCCCTTGTCGTCGATAAATGTATACAGTATGAGGTAGATAAAGTGTTTGAAGTGGAGTGAATTGATATGATTGTTATCGCGAGATCTGTGATCACGTGATGAAGAAGAAAGCTACGGTCTAGACTTCGCCGAGAAGTTAGCTTAATATACCCCGGGATGGTCGGAAATATTGATAAGTTTATCCACCTACAATAAAAATGCTAATCCACGGATCGACGGCTCATATTCCCTTCTTTGCCATACTATATGAGAGCTTTTAAGTGAGATTCTCAATAGACCCTCCTTCCGTTATCAATCGGTTGATAAGAAGCTTTAATCTCCGAAAGGTTCCCAGTGGAACCGTTAAGGAGCTGATTTTATTCACATCGGGTTGGTACTTCTACTATATCTCATACATCTTAGAAGAACAAAGCCCCACCACATGCCAACAGTTCTGTTCCTGCTTCTACCTAAAACAATGTTTCGAGGTGCTGCAAGGAATGTAAAGAAGTAAATATCCGTCTACTTGATGATAATTGGTGGGAAGAGAGAGGAAGCGCCATTGAAATTTGCAGACCTACCGTTATCTATCAATCACTTGGCAGGAAGGTGAACAATGAAGTCCTTCACGAGTCTCCATGCACGGTATCAGATATACCCAAATGACCAGTCCTTTTGATGCTTGGAATCTTTAAAAGTTGCCATATCGTCAGGTAGCATGACTCATTGAGCTTTCTGGTACATCGCGATTTTTCCTGCCCTATAATTTTTTATAAAATGAAGTCTGCTGTACTTTCATTCATCACGGGCTCTCTATTGGCTTTGCCAGCCCTTGTATCTGCACAGTTATCTGGTACAGTCGGTCCTACCACGAGCACTGCTTCTAAAGCTGCGAAGAAAGTCTGTAACATTCTCAACTACGGAGGTGTTGCTTCAGCGACTACTGACAACGGCCCAGCCATCTTGGCAGCCTGGATAGCATGTATATCTGGGGGTGAAGGTAGGATAACACGATGGATGTTCAGTGTACATGTACCATTGCTAACTGATGACAAGTCTACATTCCTTCCGGGAGCTATGGTCTCGGGACTTGGGTTACCCTCACAGGAGGAACTGGCGTATCTATTAACTTGGAAGGGACCATCTATCGAACTGGGTAAGCTTCATGACTCATCAACTCATCGCGACATTCACTGACATGTATCTTAACTAGAACTGCTGGAGGGAACATGATATTCATCGAGCATACAACCGACTTCGAATTTTACAGTAGTAACTCTAAGGGTGCTATCCAGGGTTATGGCTACGTCTTTCACTCGGGTTGGTTTTCCATTGCCTAGAAGCTTAATAAGATTGCGATGCTGATAATATATACAGCGGGCACATATGGTCCAAGAATATTGCGTCTTTATCAGGTCACCGGCTTTTCCGTACATGACATTGTATTGGTTGACTGTAAGTATTTCAGAAGCCAAGTTAACGGTCTAGTTACATCACGCTAACCCTTTCCATCAGCTCCTGCGTTCCATCTCACACTCGATACCTGCACAAACGGAGAACTATACAATTTGGTCATTCGCGGTGGTAACGAAGGTGGTTTAGATGGTGTTGACATCTGGGGTACTAACATATGGGCCCACGATATCGAAGTCACAAACAAAGACGAATGCGTTACTGTCAAGGTACGGCATTCAATATTGTTTCAATTGTCTGTGTATCCTCTAACCCTTTGCAGAGTCCTGCCAGCAATATCCTAGTTGAGAGCATCTATTGCAACTGGTCTGGTGGATCCGCCATTGGAAGTCTCGGCGCTGACACTGGTAAACTTTATTTCTTCCTTGACTTCATCTTGCGACTAACGCTTTGTTCAAGCCATCTCCAACGTCGAATACAACCACGTCTACTCCCAGAACTGCAACCAGATGATGCTGATCAAATCTAACGGCGGCTCCGGTAAATTTTCCGGCGCCACCTTCAACAACTTTATGGGACACAGCAATGCCTATACCCTAGATATTGACACCGCATGGTCAGGTCAATCCGTCGTTGCCGGCAGCGGCGTCACATATAGCGATCTCACCTTCTCCCACTGGCACGGAACCTGCGCCAATGGAGCCGCCAGAGCTCCCATCCAATTGCTATGTCCAGCAGCCATCCCTTGCACAGACATCACGATCTCCAGTTTCTACATCTGGACCGACGCTGGATCTTATGAATTGTACAAGTGTAGCAATGCGTATGGCAGTGGTCCGTGTCTCAATATCGCATCCACGCATACTACATATACGTCGACCGGAACCGTGACATCTGTTCCCACTGCGTAAGTTTTTTTCCTCTTCTTTTGCGGTTCCAGTTATCAAATTCAAGATAGAAATTAATTAATAATCTAGTTCATATGCCTATACAACTATGCCGGGAGAAATCACCAAAGGCTTGGGCCTGACAACAAGTATCGCTATCCCAACTCATCCAGCATCATATTTCCCCGGTGTTGCTCCTTACAGTGCTCTCTTGGGTTAGATGTTAAATCTATATCTTCTTCTTTTGCTTTTGATGTCTGATCCGCATCCTACGCATCCTGACAAATCTTCTCCGATGTGTTTTTTATTATTATTGGGTCTTTGATTAAAGTTGCAAATACTCTGTTTCATGTATATAATATAGCCTTGAATTTCGAGAATAAATTGTATATATCGTCGTAATTTTGCATTTTAGCTTCTTCTTCTTCTTGTGAATTCTTGTTGTTCGTAAGTGCATATACTTAAAGATAGAGATAGAAATCGCGTAGACCTTGGGCGAAGAGCTGGTAGTTTTGGGAAGTAAGTAAGTTACCTACAGTATGTATGTATGTACGTAGTAAATCAACTAGTATCAATCCCAGCTCTTCGGATGAGTGTTTTCCATTATCATGCTGTGAGGTGAGGGCCAAACAGAAAATGAGATCTGAGTAGTACTTTAATCATCTAGGTCGTAATTAGTCAATAATTATCTAGTTGAAATAGTGCATTGATTAAACTGACAATGTAATTTGATGAGTCCAAACTGGTAGTCGATTTAGTTTATTATTCAAACTATTGGTTGAATTTAGGGTTTCAAACTATTAGTTTAACTAATTGCATTGTTTGTTTAAATAGACTCTAGTGGTTTAGTTAGCAGTTTAGTTTGTTGAGTTTTATTATTAGTTCGTTTAATTTATGATTTCAATGTCAGTTGAACTATAGCTTTTCAAACTATTAGTTTCCTGATTGATTCAAAGTACTGACTGACTACATTGATCTAGATATGATGGAATCTCCTATCATTTATCAAAGGGATTGTCATGCTGGAGTCTTGGTAGGTATAAACCAAGAACGCACGATAAAATGTAGTTATGGAGGAAGTAATAATTGCATATTATCAATATGCATTGCTTAAAAACAGGCGGTCGAAAACGATGTAATATATCTGTTGGTATCACCGTGGTGGTGATGAAGTCAATACTACTATCGTATTTCACGTATTTGTATTGCCTTAAGGAACTAATCTATGGAGATGCTAATACTAAATGATATACGCTCCGTGGTGGTCAGAGCGTCGCTTATTGCCCTAGCCTGTAGCCCTATAGTTTACTACAGCTAAGTGAGTGATATCCAGACAATATCGTTTTTTAGCTAGAAATCAATATCTGATCAGATCTGTGAAGCAATCGCTATCGTATGAACTCAAAATCTGAGAGGGACGCAAAGAAAGAAGAAATGGAAGGCATCTGCGGTATATGATCGACATTCTGTATGCGTGTGTGCTTGTAAGTTTGAGCTGAAGGCTCTGATTCTCTCTTCTCTTCAAATAAAATATGTTTCTTGTGTACGTGTCGTCGTTGTATCATTTGCGTTTCGGAGCTGATTCCCTCACCATAACACCTCGTCTGTCCCCAAACGTGGTTCGAGTGCTATGATCTAGGATATCCTTGTATGTAGCTAATTGTTGAAAACAGCCGCGCAACGTTGTTGATGGGTTTCGGTCCAAGCCAATTTTCCGTGTAGAGATAGAAATTAAGAGAAAAGTGATGTGTTGGCGAACCATGTCTTGCCGTTGCCATTTACCGAAACAGATATCCGTTCCAGAGACTCTAATCTGTGAATCTGCGGAGCAGTGTAGTTGACAGGAATCTCTTGTTTCCCGAGATTCTCTCTGATGCGCCACTCTTCCTTCTCCCGCTTGTATTCCAGATTATTCAACCTCTGAACCCTTTCAGGTGACACCGGCTCATTGGGGTAAATGCGCCTTATTTAAGACTTTGCATTACGCCGGCTCTGGATTCTTTGTGCGTATGCTTTCTCGAGACGCTCTACTTCACGGTGTCTCTGCATTTTTGCTTTATCCTTGGCAAGCTGCAAAAGTCTCTCATGTTCTGGACATGGTACTTGCGGTCTCAACTGCTTACCATGTCTGATTAGCCATTCTGAATCATGAAATCGCGCAATACCATTGCCAATATCGATAAGTACAGGAAATGGTGTGGGCCGTTCTTGTGCTTGTATAAAATCATTCAACCAATTTGCTACAGTACGGACGTCAAAATGTGCTGGCAGGTATTGTCTCGTAACTTTCAATGCCTCAACGATTAGCTTGACGGCAAGTGCTCGCCGTTCTTTTATCTCAATTAATTCATTCGGCTGACAGTCAAAATGAATGCAAAGCAACTCTACAACGTCACGACATATCGTGCCCCTTATCTGATTATAAGTAGTAGTAAACGGATCGTGTTTTGTATGATGAAAAAAATCGTATAATTGGTGGTTCATTGATCTTTTGAGACATTTCAGCAGATAATGAGAAGTATTTTGCCGGCCTGAAGGACCATCGTAGTCACTAATGTGAAGGCCATGATTCTTCGGCATAAAACCCCCGATAATCACGGTGTACGAAAAATCTGCATCTTCAGTTGTGAATTGTGTATTTGATTCATCAATCTTGGGATTTCCATTAAACCTATGTTCGGACGCAGCAACATGTTCATACTGCAGCAAGGGAGGCAGAGCTGTACGGAAGGTATGCCGAAATTTCGGCGGATTGGAGAGCTTTAAGTTCACAGATGTAGTCAGAAAAGTTGGTCGAGATGCGTCGCTGGAAAAATGTTGTTTCAGTAAGCTCTCCATCATACCTATACGTGGATTTTCAATCGTAACAATGGAATCTCGGGCCAAGCGATGGGCAATATATTTAAAAGATGCAAGTATTTGATCCCATGGAAGAAGACAAACTAGGTTCCTGATGGGCCGTATCTCGGTATCAGACAGTAACAATGTTCGAATTTTTCCATCATACCTCAGATCAAAATTTCCATCATCACACACACCAGATTCGATCCGGTCTGGTGAGACTTTGAGATATTCGCGATCACGTTCATCTAGTGGGTCAAGCGCGGTGACGATTCGAAAAACTGGGTAAACTATCCATTTAACACCTCCTTTTGCGGCCAAAAACAGACGGCTTCCAATGTCTCGCTTTGGGTTTAAAAGCTTCTCTGATTCATGAGAAGTCTGCGCGATAACCTCCATACCAACTCCCGCAACTGTGTGCTTTTCGAAGTTCTTAGCTTGATATAGCATAGTAAGCTTCGTCTCACCCTTTTCGAAACTGTGGAACGGTTCAGGACTCAATGCAAGAAACGTGACTGGTGGAGGATCAGGTAAGGATGCCAGAGAGTATGCGAGGAATCTTGCTTTGACGTCCGTCCCCATAATATAGATTCTCCTTCGGTCATCGTCGGTAACAGGCCGCAAAGATTTCGAGGCAGAGTTTGAGCTATGTCGACGCGACAACATAGTCACATCTTGAAATGAACTTCGTGAAGAAGTACTGGCAATGGACAAAATGACCGAGTTGGGTAATAATCGTGGCAAAAGCATATTCAATTGCGTGATCGGCGTCTAGTTTGAGCCAGCAATAGACGAAGATTCAATTTCTCTTGGTTGTCCAACGTTGGATATCAAGACTCAATCGGAGAGAAGGTCAGTATTTTAGATAGATGAGGTGAAATTCATGACCAACAAGTCCATCCATTAGCCACATTTAATAAAGCTAGTTCATTTTGGGAAATGTTAAACACGTGAATTACTTCCAGCCACTAATTAACAATCCCTCCCCTCTCTCGCGTGTTTATCAATTCCTGCTCTAAAAATCTAGAAAGGGGCGAGCAACAAATGACTGAGCATCATCCAATTTCTCAAGATTCTTTTTCAAATGTGCTGCCTTCTCTAATGTCCTTTCCCGTTGCTATTCACGTCAGATATTGTTCGACAATCTTTGATAGAGACCTTGCCTCTATTCCACTCCAGCCAATCATTCCCAGAAACAATCTCTCCGACAAGTTGATACTGACACCATTCAGGACTTTTGCATCTCCTAATGCCTTTACCAGTTCGCCCCATGCCGTTTTGGCTGCAGCCTCTCTCATAGGATCATCACGAATGTTAATTCTGAAGACATCGGTGACTGGCGATGCAAAAATATCTCTTGGTGAGATATCAGTCTCATATACTTGTGGGCTCGGTGGAGCAGTGAAATATGATTTGAAAGTCGCGCCAAAAGCTTGGAACTTCTCGCTTTGGGTGGCGTTGTAGAAACTTTGCGAGTCGTCCCATTCTATACTGCAATCAGCGCCATCTTCTCCATCGGTCCAGTCATTAAAAACACCCACCAAGACTTAGGAACGGCTGAAAGATTGATTCCAGTACAGCTTCATTGTTTTCAATCGATATTTGACCGCTCACGCTGAGCATGAAACCTGGAAATTGAGATGCCATAGATATAAGGGCTGGAAGAATATTATTATTGAAAGCTTCACGGGCTTCATCTGATTGAACCAATGATGGTATTACGAGTTCGGTGAAAGTCATCTTGGTAATGAGACCTGAAGACAGGAGATATGATATTATGGAGTATGGGTTGATCAAAGCAGAAGAGATATGAGGTTGATTCTAAATCAATCAAGAGTGATGGGTATATATACTACGAGTATGCAATATATGATAATTCACTTGTGTTAGATTTCACAACAAAACCCACTGATATAAAAATAGCTATAATTTCTCATCTAAAACTCTCAGAAACATTACTGACTCCTCAGTCTGTGACACAATACAGTACATACGAAGGGAACGAGAATTAGTAATCAATCGAACCCCCACTGTTTCTGCATGACAGTGGTGGAACTCCGCTGAAGAAAGTGCTTTGTCGTTTGAATCAGACTGTATTTCAAACCATAAAGTATTCAATCACATCGAAGTGGAATTCCGCATCATACTCAATATTTACATTGAATTGTCGATAGCAAGCCCTTTCTCAAGGAAAAGCGTTATGGCTACGGTTTTAGTCCACCAAAGCAAAACACGAAGGAAGGCATGTACGGGGTGTGTTGAAACTAAACGGAGATGCGATTTACTGCTACCAGCTTGTTCCAGATGCAAGATCAAGAGCCTGGATTGTATTTATGTAAGTGACAACTTTTCTTTTCATTAGACCCCAACAGCCTATTGTGATGTCTAAAAAGCTCAAATTGTGGATATAGGTAAATGATGCACGACGGGATACACGACAAAAGGAACTAAGAAGATCTTCACAAGGCTCTACAATAGACTCTGAAGAGGGCATTGCGGTAGCACAATTCTCCATGGACCCACATGAGTCTGGTCTTGATTCCCAAACTTACCATAATACCAACACACTTGTTTTGGACTATCAAAATCCACAGCTTGACCAGGATATCACATCGTGGAACTCCGTCGCCGCATCGTTTCCACTCGACATACCACTTCCAACCACTAATTTCTCGGAATCACTCGATCCCCACTTCCTTTCTATGCCAATAGATATACTTCCATCACCCTACTCATCTCTCCAATATCCTCTCCGCACCACTCTAAGCCCAACTCAAGCTAGCTACCTTGTGACCCAACTAAAGTCATTCATCTCAGCCTTTGCTCTCCACTCTCACAATTCCTTCATTTACCAACTCTATTCATCTGACCAATCTCTTCACACGCCATACACCGACGCCCTTTCTATATGCGCGCTTCACACCCTTAGCTCTCCTCAAACCTTCTCTATCCTCGACTCCAAACTATCCAATCTCGTCGCCTCGAGCGAAAGAGATTATTGGAGTTCATGTGAATGGCTCCTCGCAGTTCAAGTCTTTGTTCTCTACCAGATTATCCGTCTTTGGTCTTCGAATGAAAGACAAATACGAAATGCTGAGCGCCAAATTCCTTTGTTGATGCAATGGACTAATCAACTTCAAATCGAATATGTAGGATTATTAGCAGAAGATATGGACTCGAGATCACCGGCAGGTAATCGTAGCGGGAAAAGTGAGATGCAAGATTGTCACAAGAGGTGGGTACTTATGGAGAGTATGAGACGGACGGTTATGATTAGTGTTATTTTACAGTGCTTATATGGTGAGAGCAAAGATGGGTATATAGGGGGATTATTACCTCTTCTTTTCGGGCTGCCTGTTAGTGTAGGTGCAGGGCGGGCATGGGATGTTTTAAGTCGAAGAATTCATGATGAACAGGTAGATAGTTGGGAAGATCAATCCGAGATTAATGTTGAGTTTGGGGAAGTATACACATATGAATATTGGAGTGAGGGCTGGGTACTTGGGGTCATCGAAGGAGGGGAAAGAGATCAGGAGATTTATGAAAGGATGTTGTTGGTAGCATGTCCCAAGACAGGGGCGAGTGAGCGGTGGGGAACAAAGACTGAGGTAGCAAGTGGAGGGACTGGAACGGCGATGGGGAGATTCGCGATGGGCTTACAACTCTGATTCGCTCCCTACCGCTAAAGACTCAATGACTTTTCACATGGTTTAGATTTTGGGGGGGGGGTTCTCGCTGATTAGGCGTTAAAGTCAGTATACCTGCCGGTCCTGAAGTGCCTGCTGCGAGACTCACAGACAGCACAGTACTAACAACACTTCATTGTACAATAACAGATACTCCACTCAACGCATAATTTTGAACAAATCTTAATCTACGGCGGTCACTTCGCACTAAAGACTACAATCAGGACTACTACTGCTAAAGATTCCCACAATATGCAGCCCGGGCACGCGGAAGTTTCCGCAGCATTAAAATGGCTCTCCATAAACTAGCAATTACTCGATCGGAGATGATTAGCCTTATGAACGGCTCGTCTTGAGGCATACATTCCTTCCAGCTGATTCAAATCCGGGCTCGCCTCTTTCTGATAGCGATGCAGTAGTAAGGAACAAAAACCTTCTTCTGTTCTTTCAGACCCTTTATCATTTTTGTTATATGACACATATTCCGAGGAAGATTGTACTGAACACATCAAATTGAAATCAATCATTAAAACCCTCAATCTCACATTAAATCCTTCCAAAATCAATCAAATATGCCATCTTCATTTCCCTCCCTTTCCTCCGCCTCCCTCGCTCTCCTCTTTCTCTCAAGACTCCCCATTTCCTCCCAACTCCCACTCCCCTTCCACCCCTTCTTCCTCATCCACACACCCGCTTCCCTCGCCGTCTCATCCGCCTGCTCTTCCCACCCCAGCCAGCTTCCCATCAACAAAATATTATGCGGCGCATTATCCACCTCATATAACCCCACTTTATTCCCCTCAACTCCTCCCATTCTCTCCGCAAACTCTACTATCGAATCATACAACACTTCGCCCTTACCCACCATTATCCACATCGCCACACTCGTCCTAAACGGATGTCTTAGCGGCGAAACATACGAACCCTTAATCAACCTCTCTCGCTCCCTATTCAAAGAAGCCGCCGTCCCCCTACTCCCCACCCCATCATCCGGCGGGTACGGACCCAGATATTCCGCCACCGCCCACTCCATAAACTGTCCCTCCATATAATCCGTCTTAAAATTCTCATGCTCATTAATCCCCTCTCTCGTCAACCCCGCCAAATCAACACACGGACTCCAGAGCGTACACCCCATCGGCATATACATACCCGACCCCGCATCACCCCTCGCTTCCGCACTAGCACTAGCACTAGTACTAGCCAGCCTCACTTCCTCTAGCCATCTCACTAACCCTATCGCTATGTTGCCTCCTGCTCCATCTCCTGATATTATAATATTCCTCGATTCAAATCCTACTGCGTCGATTAACCACATATATGCCGTAACTGCATCTTGTAACGCTGCTGGAAAATAACCTTTTTCTCTTTCGCCTGATCTTCTTTTGCAATCGTCTTTGTCTTTGTCTTCCCCCTTTCCACCCGCTAATCTATATTGAGGAAAAAATACATAATTTCCCAAATGACTGCCTAATATCTTCGCTACTTTTCCGCTACTTCTCGTTCGTCCATTCCCATAGATGAAAGCTCCGCCGTGAAAATGTAATATGATAGTGCTATCAGATGACAAGGGAAGTGGTGGAGGCGAGGGATAAAATGTCCCGCCGATAGTAACGGGTTTGATGGTGTGGGGTCGTATAGCGAGGATGGAGGATGAGTCTAGAGTGTAAAGATTGGGATGATGAGAAGGTGGTATGAGGACGAAACGCTCGTATTCGGCGTTTGGGAGGAGGGAGAGAGGAGAGGGAAGATATCGGATGGTGAAGGTATGGCGAAGGAGGGAACGGAGGAGGGTTGTGCGGAGGATTTGGTTGTGGGTTGGGTGAGTGGAGGGACGGGACGTGTGGGGATTGGGTTGCAGGGATTTTAAGAGGGTTTGGAGGGTGAGACGGAGGAGGATGATGGGGATATAGAGGGTTTTGAGAGGTTGATGAGAGCGGGTTGCTGGGGGTGGTGGATCCATTTGTTTAAATCATATAAATAAAAGAAAACAGTCAAATACAGGAATGGGAGGACTAACAAACCATGATAAGAAAAGCATACGACCAAAATGCCAGTTGGATCGGCAATACATCAACCCCTTTCGGATACCTAACTGTTGGTATCTATCAGTGGCTGTGACTCGCGGGTGAACCATATTGTCGGAACCAGGAATGAACACCACTAATCAATGCTCGGAAACCAACTCGGAAGCTGGGTTTTCGGACTGCCAAAAACATCCATGTTACTAAGACGGGCTGCGGATAGGTAAGGGAATTAGAGAAGAAAGAAAATAGATAACATCGGAGGCCCTCTGGTTGTTATAAAGTGCTGGTCTGGTTAAATACCTTATGCGTATCATTGATCAATATTTAATTCATATGTCGACATTTCGCAATACTCGTCTGATACCATGTGACAGTAACAACTCAATTTCCAGGTCTATATTGAACACTCAAGACCCACTTCAAAGTTTTATTTCAGTTCATGTTGAACACCGGTAACAGAAACTTGGATATATACGTTAGATCATGTACTGCGACAAACTCCTCAAGATATCCTATGCAAATTTTTATGCCACACCGTGACAACCTCATCGTTTCCCCATCAAAAATCCCACACTAAGCTTCCGCGCATTTTTCCAAAGCAGCATTGAAAATCTGCACAAACCTCCATACATCCTCATACGTATTATACAACGGCACGGGTGCCACACGGATAACATCCGGTTTCCTCTTATCCGCCACAATACCCGCTTCTTCCAACATATTCGATAGCGTTTCCAAGCGGCCGGGTTTTAATAACACACTCAACTGGGTTCCTCGTGCTGAAGGATCAGAGGGAGTAATGATGCTGAATGCTGGGGAGGTAGTTGAGGTGTTGGAGGTGAGGAGGAGATGTTCGAGGTAGGCGGTTAGGTGGACAGTTTTTTGACTAATTTCGGCCATGGAGGTTTGATTGAAGATGGAGAGGGCGGCGCAGAGAGAGGTGAGGTCTACGACTGAGGGATTGCTGATTTGATAGCCGGAAGCACCGGGAGAGGGACGGAATTCTGTGGGTATTGTTAATATTCGTCTGAAGGGAATATGATAAGAAGGCAACATACTGTTGTTCATCAAGAACCGACAGCTTTGATCACCACCATACCATCCCGTCAATCTATGTCGATACTTAGGTTTATCCTCTCCTTCACTGTAGTCTACCTCACCATGTCTCTCATGCACGTATGCTCCCGCAATACTTCCAGGACCAGCATTCATATACTTATACGTACACCAAACCGCAAAATCCACATTCCAATCATGAAGTTGCAATGGTACATTTCCAGCGGCATGTGCGAGATCCCATCCCACAACTAATCCCTTAGATTGTGCATACGCGGTAATAGTCTTGATATCGAACAGTTGTCCAGTGTAGTATTGGATACCGGGTAAGAGGAGTAAGGCGGCTGTGGAGGCATGTTCATCGATTGTGCGTAGGATTTTCTCGGTGGAGATCTCGTAAGTCCCTTCATCTGGTCCAATCATAACCATAGCTTCATCGGGATTATATCCATGGCCTTTGATTTGTGATTCGATGGCATAGTGATCACTGGGGAAGGCTTTCCATTCCATGATAATCTTGTTCTTTTCCGAAGTAGGTGTGTAAAATGAAGCCATTAATACATGTAAATTCAAAGTCAAAGTACCCATAATGGCCACTTCGGAAGCCTTAGCACCAACAATTGGTGCAGACTGTTTCGCGGCATGTTCAGCGAGCAATTGCCATTGTGTCAACGGAGAATCTTCCAAATCTCGGAAATGGCCATGGACAGCGATGGATGACCAAGTATCCAAATGTGCTTGGAGATACTCTTTTGTGCATTTAGGTTGAAGACCTAAACTATTTCCACAAAAATATATGGAAGAATCATCGGAAAGACCTGGTAGACGATTAGTTTATATTCCTGTTAGATCATGTGATTGCGGGGTAAGAACGTAGGTAAACGAACCTGGTTTCTCCAACTTTGTTGCTTTGATGTTGGCTTTTGATGGAATAATGAATTGACCGCGGAATCTTCGCATATGGTCTTTAGCATCAAGTGATTGCGCATATTCAAGTGTATTTGCTTTGAATGAAAAGATTGGTTTTTCCACTTTTATCGATGGTTGTTCTTCCATTGCTATGGAACCCATTTTGATGAGGATGGCGGAAATCGGTGTAGCGGTTATTGATGATGGATATGCGACAACGAAGTTTGTGTTGAGGATTACTTTGCGATGAGAGTATCAGAGAAGAATAAGATGAATACAAACATTGGATCGTTTCAATTCAAAGTCATTTCTGATCACTTTGTAGCCGCTCTCACTCCTCGGACACTCACCAAGTGATGATGCCGTTGTCTCGCGTTCCGTCGGGACAAGGAAAACTTCCCCTTCATCCGCTTCCGCTTCCGTGTTCCGTCCCCACCTATTATACTTTTTTCTCCTCCTATTCTTACGCGATAATAATCACGCGCATTATACCAACATGATCTGAGTGAATGGATACCGGTGTTGGGGGAATGGCCGAAGCGGTATTCCTTGTCGCCGTATTATTTCAGGACTTTTGGGCAGGAGTCAGGAGTAGAAAAGTAATGCTAGTATCTTCGGTTTTGAGTTTCGAGTCTATAGAATTTCCTATCAGTTCTTTCGATCTATATTCCGAGGTTTCGTGCAGAAGTAAAAGCAACAGCAACAGCATACCTAGATTTCTTTGTCAAGACATTATTCTTCTATTGTTTGTTAGATATCCTTCATTACCATCATGCTTGGTCCATTAGATATCAACCTCTCGGAATTTGGAGTTTCAACCAAAAATGGCTTTCTTCCAGATGTTGATCCTCTTCCACGCCTGAGTGCATTTTCGGAATGGGAAGATTTAGTTGATGATATTCCATGTCTATTGAAAGAAGGATCATTCAGATTACATACCGATGCTTTGCCCATACTCGATGCGACGTATCTACAAGAGGAAGATGAATGGCGAAGAGCCTACCATTTACTGTCTTTTATGACACATTCGTATATCTGGGGAGGAAAACATCCATCAGAGGTAAAGTCAAAATTTTATATTGAAACTATTTTCCCACTAACTAAACTACAACAGATATTACCCCCTCAAATCTCAAAACCCTTCCTAGTCGTAGCATCTCATCTCGGCCTTCCTCCAACCGCCACATACGCTGCCCTCAACCTCTGGAATTTCACCAGCACTTCACCTATACACGATCTCACCGATCTAGACGATCTCTCCTGCCAACACACATTCACCAATACCCGCGATGAATCCTGGTTTTATCTCGTATCCGTGTCAATCGAAGCCCGCGGCGCAGAAGTAATTCCACTCATGATCAGTGCCATGAACGCCATCCGCGCCAATGAACCATCCATCCTAATTTCCTGTTTAGAGAAATTCTCCACCTGCATAGAAGATTGCGGGGTCCTCTTACAACGCATGTACGAGCAATGCGATCCAGAAGTCTTCTACCACATCATCCGACCCTTTCTAGCCGGGAGCAAGAATATGGCTGCAGCTGGTCTGCCAAGGGGTGTGTTTTATGACGAGGGAGAGGGAATCGGTGAATGGAGACAATATAGTGGGGGAAGTAATGCTCAGAGTAGCTTGATACAGTTCTGGGATGCGGTGTTAGGTGTTAAACATGTACCTACTCGACCTATGGGGAAATCTCCGACTGAAGTTGTGCCGCCCAAGAAAGAAGGTGGACATGGTTTTTTGGATGTATGTTCTCTTCACTTACATATGATAAGTTGATGAAGTTGTTATACTAACACCAAATCCAGGAAATGCGCAACTACATGCCCGGCCCACATCGCGCCTTCTTAAAACATATTTCCAACGTCTCTCCCATCCACACTTACGTCGACAATTCAGCCTGCTCATCTGATGTCACTAGAGCCTATAATCATGCCGTGGAGACACTAGCTGAATTTAGAGATATCCACATACAGATCGTCACTCGATACATCATCAATCCATCTCGTAAAGCCATGGCTCGCGGTACAGAAAAAGAGAACGCGGGATTAAATTTAGCAGTTGCGACGACAAAGAAGGGTGGAAAGGATGTTAGAGGGACAGGGGGTACACAGTTGATTCCTTTTTTGAAACAGAGTCGGGATGAGACGAGGGAGATGGTTGTAGATATTGTGGAGAGTCCTTAGATCTGGGGAGACTCGGAGAGAGGAGGGAGGAAAAATTTTGTGAGATGTAGATATGGGAATGGCGTTTATATTTGAATCATGATTGAGATAATAATACCCACTAGCAATATATTTGAAGCAAAAAGCCGAGGAATGTTGAAAATTGCTGGTGCGTGACATACTCGAGTTGGTTTCCTAATGGTCCCAGAAGTTCCTCAATTTGATAGATTACCCAATCGATCCAACAATATCATTATTGAACACCCAATTTCACGAAATCCTAGAATCCATTCCCATCAAACTTCAGCCACAGGACACTCAACACTCATGGGTTAGAAAACATTCTTTCTCGGAGAGCTTAAAATATCGTCAGATACTTACCCGGAGCAGCCATCTTCAAGCTAATCCCCGATGAGCTAATTTGGAATTCCACTGGTTCTCGGTGAGCTTTCCCACTGTCTGTCCCCGATGAATTTATCTTGATATTTCACCCCCTAGTGAGCGTGGTAACCCTACAGGTCGCTACGTTGACATAGTTTCCACTCTGTTCATGTTGGCAGACTTCAAAAGGTGTATACACTAAAAACGTATATGGTATAAAAGGTAATTTATTATGTCTAACCTTCCACCTCATACGAAGTGGGAAGTACTAACTATAGGGGAATCCTTACCCGCTCTTCGGAATACCCGTTCCAGGAGTTCTGTATACGCTCCGCGTACAAGAGTGGGATTGATGTATGTATTCCAACAGTTTATATTCTCGAACTCATCGATATATGTATTATTATGTATGCCAAATACAGTGTAGACGAACTAAACTTAACCCAGATCATTGACCTCACTTATTGAGAAGCACTTGAACGTATCTCAAATATGATACATCTGACAGAGAATCCCACCGTTGAAGATTCCCTTGCTCAATATCGAACGTAGACCTAAACATCAACTTGATGTTATAATTGAATTAACGTATGAAATCAAACCAGTTCCGAAAGCACAACAAGAACCGGTATCAAACAAAGGCTTCATTCAACCTCGCACATATATATCATATCTCGTACTGAAATGTTGACAAACATAGGCTCCCGATGCCCTAGTAAGGCACTTTCATAACCATTCTTCCTCAAAACCCACCATATATACATCTATCCGTCTATATACCTACTAACAAAAATTAACCCTCACTCTTCACCATCATATTCATATTCATATCTACAGTAGTACAGTAAGATCACAACTTACTCTCACCCTTCTCACTCTTTCCCCCACTCCCACTCTCACTCCCACTCTTAACCTCCACCACCAATTTTCCAAACTGGCTTCCATTTTTCATCTCCTCGAATAATTCATCGATTTCCTTGAGATTCTCAATTCCCTTTACAACTCTCGATACGACGGGTTTAATCTTATGTTTGTTGACGAACGAAATCATATCGCTGAATTCTCTTCGTGAACCCATGGTTGAGCCTTTGAGTTCGAGATTCATGATGTTGGCTGGCATGGACCAGTCCATTTTCGGGGAGATGGTCATGCCGTATTGGACTATGGTGCCGCCTAGCTGTTTTGGGAGGTGGAGATTAGTTTTTGTGGGTGTGAAATTGGATCTAATGATGGAGAATGATGGAGCAGAAAAAGAAAGGGAAGAACCTACCTTCAACAATTTAGTTGCCTTCCTAACAATATCACCCCCTGCCCCATCAATAATTAAATCCAATGTCCCTTTCCCATACCCCTTCAATAAACCCTTCAACTCCTTCTCCCACCCCTCACTCTTATAACTAACACCCCCCTTCGCCCCCAACCCCCTTGCCCTCTCAATCTTCCCCTGATCCCCACTCGTCACAAAAACATTACTCCCCAACCCCACCGCAAACTGCAAAACATTCAACGCCACCCCCCCTCCAATGCCCGTGACCAAAACATTCCTCCCCGCCCCATAATTCCCCTCTCCCCCTTTCGTAACCAAAGCTCTCCAACCCGTCAACCCTGTTAGCGGCAATGCTGCCGCCTCCGCATCCGACAAATGGCGCGGGGCTTCCTCCACTTCATCTTGTTCAATCACAACCTCTTCGATTAATGCTCCAATAGGAATGGTGCTCGTGCCGCCTAGAATTTTATATCCGCCTTCTTCTTCGGGTCCGAAGGGATCATCTTTCCAGCCTCGTCCGGGGGTGAGGATGACGCGTTTTCCGAGCCAGTTTTTATCTGCTCCGGGGCCAATTTTCGATACGACTCCGCAGGCATCGGCTAGCATAGGGGTAGTGAATGAGGGGGCGGGGTAGAGATGTTGGCGTAGGAAGAGGTCGCGGTGATTGAGGGCTGTGCTGTGGATTTGGATGAGGAGAGAGGTTGGGGTCAGGGGTGGAGTAGTGTGTTCGGTGATCTCGAGTCTGGTGAGATGTCAGAATAATGGAAGTTCTGAGTATAAGCTGGGGAGATAAGGGGACAGACGGATAGTAAACTTTGCCCGGTTTCCCACCCTCGATCTTCTGCATTGTTATTGCTTTTGGCATTATGGCGATAATTGTATACGTAGGGGTCCGAGATTGGTTAATTGAAATAGGCGATTCAATGAAATAAGTGATTAGAATCAATACAATCGCATCTGATATCGAGAATGAGGATTGATGTGTTGAGTAGATAAAAGCTATAGCTCGATAAATCCGGCTTTCCTCCCCCGCATTGCCCGCATCGAGCCTCGGCATACATCCCGGCTCTCGGATAAAGAGACAGGGGCCTAGCATTTGGTCAAAACACCGGTTGCTCTGTACTACAGGGAGATTCGTACTCCTTTACAGTATCCAAAACATCGTATTAGATATACATGCATGCATACAACCTACAATCCTTAGTTAAAAAAGAGATGGAATACTCGTAATAGGAGTTCAGATCTTCCTTTGCGAGTTCGACATTTTCGAGTATTCGACTGAAGATTTGAGATTATTATTGTAAGATCTTATATATTAGTACTGGTATATATGTAGATGCGAAGAGTATCGTTAGCGAAGAATTTAGCAAGGACAAGGAGGGCGACAGTATCCCGAGTGCTTGCTTCACTTTAGTTGTATTGACTCGGAGTGTTGTCTTTGTCTCTACTCGTATTGGTCTAGACGAGCGAATGTTAGAAATCCCGTTTAGACTGTTAAACAACGATATACAACCGTCTAATACCTTTACAATACAACAATATATCACTTGAACTCTCATATACGATTTGCAATGGAACATAAAGTGATCAGAAGCTTCAAATATCTGATTCGACCTGGAACATCTACATAATAAGTCTTACATTTTAATATCCGTGGCTATAAGCCTTCCTTTCCATAACTCCAATATATGCTATGCCATCTTCACCATTATCTTCTTCTCTTTGGAGCACCACCGCCACCATCCGTATCAGCTCTCCTCTTCTTTCCCTCCTTCCTCCAATAATCCTGCTTTTCTTTCTTCTCCCTCTCGCCCCTCTTCTCCTCATTTTCCGCAACCTTCTTCCTGTATACCTCTCTCCTCTTCTCATTTGCGACATTTCTCTTCGCCACCTTTTCATTTCTCAGCGTCATTAATTTCTGCATCAAATCTCGGGCTTTCTTTTCTTCTCCTCCAACGACCACAGCTCTCTTCTGCATGTATGTCGGCTTGCCTTGTTTCTTCATTTGTGTAATTTGACTCTTATATGGGAGTTCGGCGGCCAAAGCACGTGGTACTCGTAGAGGATTGAAGTGACGAGCAACTCTTTCGACAGGTTTGTAATGACTGTTTTTCAGGTCTGGTGTGGCTAGGTTTTGATCACGACGGACTTCACCAGTCAATCGCATGCCTTCCCATCCGATGAGATTCGTCACAGGGTTATAAAACCTATGAGGTTTGATCGGGTACCAAGCTCGTAAGAATACGATATCACTCATGAGGATCTTATCCTCGAAAGTAGCACGGAAATGACCTTCAGGTTTGGCCAAAGCACGTTTGATCTGACCTCTAATACCCGAGACAGTCTTGATGGAGGCTCCCTCAAATTTGGCGATTTCCAAAGAGGTATTGAACATGTCTCTAATGAAAGCAGTATTCTTGTAGATTTTGGATGGGGTACCAGTAAGCTTGAGTTTCTTGACGGTCTCGGAAGATTCATCAACTGTCATGACAGTTCCAGTAGCTGCAATTCGGAAACCAGGGTTCTTGCTGGAAAACGACCTGTAGCAGGAGAATCCAGTGTTGGGTGCGATGAACGGGCCATAAAATGTACCGAAACAATGCATATGTTCTGGAGTGTACTTGAGCATACGATTTCTTGTTCGATTGTCCGAAGTACTGTAGATTGGGAGAGTTTGGAATCTTCTCCATCCTAGAGATATGACGAGAGGATCATTGGTTTTCAGAATCTTCTTATGCCATCTGTGTCTCTTGATCTTGACCTGTACAAACCCAAATCGATCTTCGGTTGGTGTCAAACCTCCAACGATGATTGGCATTCGTGGATCAAATCCAGTCACAAATTCAGATGCCACTCCCTCAATAACGATTTTGGCATACATTCCAGCGCGGTAACCCTCGACATTAATCCTTTGACTTTCATCGAGATTCTCAAACTCGTCCTTGTTGATATCGAGTTGTTTCTGAATTTGTGCTTTCTGTGCATCGTACCATTCATCTTCACCAAATTCGTCATCTCCACCAGCTTCTCGCCTTGCATTTGCTTTGTCGTTGTTGAACCCATCTCGGTCTTCTTCCTCGAATCGCAATTTGAGTTCTTCTTTTCTTCTAGCATTCTTCTCACGTTCGGCGTCGATGTCTTCAGGCTCGTCTGCTTTGTGTTCCTCCCCAGTTTCCAGATCTCGAAACTCTCCATCACCCTCATCATCTTCGTCCTCCTTATCTTCTTCATCATCATCATCATCACTACCGCTGCCATTGCCCTTACCCTTCCCTTTCAATAATTCAGCTGTAGCAAAACGGTTTCGAAGTTCTTCGATATTCTCCTCCACAGACCATTTCGACTCCAATTCTTCATAATCAAGAAACGGAATTGCTCGATCTTCCATGATTGCATCATCATCCTCTTTACCGGTCTTTTTGAAGAATTCAGCTTCATCATCAGACTCTTCAATGTCCTCTTCTTCCTCTTCAATCTCCCCTCGCCATCTTCGAAGAACTTCTGTAGGGGTAAGAGACTCATTGTACATGAGTTTCGCCAGGTCTATAGTGCGGTAAGATTTAGTTTGTCTGTGAAGCTTTCGCGCAGTTTCCATCATATTCTGTTTCCAACGAGCTCCTCCATCCTCATCACCTGAATCCGAATCGTCTTCGTCATCGCCAGATACGGAACCAAGATCCGAATCACTGTCAGCAAATTCAATATCACCGCCAGCATCGTCTTTGTCTTTTTTGAATGCTTTTCCCAGCTTTTCTTCAGTAATCTCTGCTTCATCACCAGAATCGATTTCTTCGTCACTGGCGACTCCGTCATCTTCGATATCCTCATTATCCTCACCTTGATCACGGTCGACAAATCTTGCGGATCTTTGATGCTTGCGCCCCGAGTCCTCTTCCTGGGGAAGTGATTTGATAGTCTCGCCATTGCTGAATAACCTCACACCCTCTTCCGTTTCACCCAAAAGCCTTCTCTCTCCTTGTAAACCAACGATCATTTCTTCTCCCTCCCCGCGTTCTTCATCCTCTGCGTCCGCGTCGAAAGTAAATCCCTTATCACGAGTGATCCAGACGGTATCTCCGTCGATTTTTAGTCCACTTTTATCAGACATTGGCGCATGGAGTTTCTTTTCCTTCTCGTCCAAACGTCGCCTGCCAGTTTTCCCAGATGCTTTGGCTACGGCTTGGTCCATAAATGGCGTAGGGCAAGGATCAGGCAATGCTTCCATGGCAGATACTGAATAATCTCCTAGCCCTGGTATATGAACCCTTTGGCCTTGCGCTGCGAAATTGGTTCCTCGCAAATACCCTGATAATACAATGGTTCGATCGCACTTCTCGTCTTCCTCAATCTTGGTAGGATGAGTTATGTCTCTGAAACTATCGATAATGGTGTAAGGATGTGTATTGCGCCAAATCAAAGGTCGAGGATTTTTCATGACGGAAATAAATCTCGACATGTTATGGATTTCTCGATCCGGATATCGTCCATTGATAACTCCAGATAGGTAGAATAGATGCGCACCCTGGTATAATTCGCTCCAAAATCGATTCTTGAGTCGTTTCTTTGCATCCTTCAGAAGTTGTGGCTTCTTGAAGAGATCTAGATGTGTGAGAATTCCAAAAACATTACCCGGCATACCACTTGAAGATAAAATGTTCAAAAACTCCATAGTCTCCATCTCAAACCCAAAGTTTCCATCAATCATCAACAATACAATATCTGCCACCTTTGACATATCCACCATAGCTTCGAGCTCGTTCGGACATTCTACAAATGTGAGTCTTTGACGCTTCGAAGTGACAACCGTAATCGGTCCTTGGGGATCTGATAGTGTCTCTTTCGAATATCGTTTGACCAAAGATTTAAGGAGAGTCGTCTTTCCAACACCTGGAGGTCCAACGATTGTAACAAGACGTGGCGGAGGTTCTTCTGGGATTCGATCGATTTGAGGAACATGAAGACGTCTTTCTTTGATCTGCGAAAGTCAATAAGCTGGCGCATTGAGTCTTGAGTAGATTTAATGCGTACATCGTGCGATCGTGCAGCAGTTTTTGCCAATCTCCCTGGATTTGCGAAACTGAATGCTTTTGGATTACGTTCTAATGGTTATATTAGCATGCGGAAAATTGATTCAGAGAGAAATTACTAACCTCCGGTCTGCTGCTTCTTCTTCTCTTTGGGGGCCCTGTGAGGCCTGTTCTTTTGTTCCTCCATGATTAACGGTTGAAGTAGTTAAAAAATCTACTTCGTAATGCGCCAACAACATTGAACTTTTTCTCGAGATTCGAAATATTTTTTTACCTTCCTATCGGAAAATTCAACACCGATCATGAACAACACTAAGCCAATAATAGTTAGACTTGGCTACAAAACCTTATCGCTTATCAGATTGCCAGGATGATATTGGTCTGTACATGACTATTTGGACTACTCGACTAGCTACTGCAAGCCTAGCCATACGGAAGAAAGATTAGGTCATAATGAACATTGATGAGACGACGACGACGATGAATTGAGCTTCTCATTATAGCGAAATCTTTATAATCTATATCCATGTATACTTCTATTCTTCTCACTCTACCCAGGACATTCCCGTTCCCATCTACTTCTTAAACCCTCCCCTTATCTCTATGCACGCCCCTTCCAGAACCCCCAGCCCAGCGTTAAGCAAATTTTACAACCACCAGCCACCCAAAGCATGGGACTCACACTCTTGGTAACCTTACTGACCCAGCCCCCAACAATCGCACCTACAACCGTCAACACAAAAGCCACTGCTCTATTATTTCTCTTCGAATTCTGTGTTACGGGACTGAAGAGAAGAGGATCGGATAGAAGATCGCAGAGGAGTGAGGTGATGACGATGGTAGGGACTTCTCCTACGCCTAGAACGCGAGAAGAGACGATTTGACCGGCTGATTCTGTGAAGTGTTAGAAAGGGTCTGGAAACATGAGATGATAGCCAGCGGTCAAGGCATAACAATCGTGATCGTGATGAGTGGAGAGGGTAGACAAGCAACTATATAGATCAACGTACGAAAACTCAGTAAAGCAATCGGAGCAATCTGATTCCAATAATTCTCCAATCCCGCTGGTACGGTTCCCTCAATAACGTCGCTTTGAACTAGACTAGCTGCCAGCAAGATACAACAACTCTGGAGCAAAAATGACCCAATGAGTGTACTTCGTTGAAGGGGACCGAAGAACCGATGGGATCGTGAGAAGATAAAGGAGCCGATGCAAAAGAAGCCGATAGAAACGAGCGATCGTGCCCAGCCAAAAGGTCGATTGTTTTGTCCTGATGCACCGAGAGCTACGAAGATTGTGTTGCCTATTCAATTGTCGTTAGACTAAGTGACGTCGAGAGGGAAGGGAGGTAAGAGATGGGATAATCTCATGAGAATTGCTTCGTATTACTAACCGGTTTGCATAGACACGAAAGTCTTGAATGCTACGATCAACGTCAGCTACTATATTTGTTATTTGTACCGTTTGCTTGTCTACTATACCATTATACAGTGTACTATCCAAGAATCCAGTGATGAGACAGCAGACCAACATGAGAATATCAGCATGATCTGTGCTTACTTCTTGTGCGAAATGTTTCTTCATCTTCGCCGAGAACGGCTTTTCGCTACGATTATCGGCTCTGATGATGTCCATTCTGTTAGTGTGCGGGAGTGTTTCTTCAGTTTCCTTCATTCTGAAAATTCGGTGAAAAGAGTCCCGAAAATTGTTTAGTATTGGAGAGACTTGGAATTGCGGGCGGTCCGAAGGTGAGGTAAGAGGCGGAAAAGAAAATTGAGGTTCTTGGAATCAAGGATTTTATGGTGGTAGATAAGCGCCAAACCCCCTCCTTTATGAAATGCGCAGCAGCGGGGGTTTTACTTGAATAAGAGCACCAAGAGTAAGACCAAGAGGAATGTCCCCCACGCTGCCCAATCCGAAAATTTTAGGTTTATCAAGGTAACATCGTTCCCGCCAAGCCGGAATTTCTTGAATTTGTTTCCGCTACTCGTGAGCAAAGGGGATAGGAACTATTCTACATACATATCGCAGATAGCGGGGCCACACCAGCTTCTCCACACGGCAATTTATTTCTAAGACTTGAGCGAATTGTTATGCGTGATTTGAAGAAGACTAGGCAAAGTATAATACCTAAACCTTATCTCCTAAATCTGTCTCATGCATAGAACTCGGGTCAGCCCGTTATCTTGACATTTTCTTGGCATCTTGCGTACCCCATGGTCGCTAATGACCGTTGAACTGTAGTGGAGAACTATGCGAACCCCTTTCAGCTGGGATACGTATCTTCGTAAACATGGCCAAAAATCATAACCTCCGTCTCTTACCTGCTGAACTATGGTGTAACAAAACTTACACACCGCTTTAATTGAACAAAACACATCATTTTTGATCATTAATGATCAATATTGATATCTTGTTATCTAAAAATCACAAGCTAGTTTGTTGATGTTGATTTCGTACAAAATAGTAAGATGCATGTTGTGGATTAGTCAACCTTTTCTTGGCCCGCTTGGCTTCTGGGGGGCAGCTTAAACAAAATTAAAAAGGGCCTTCTAGTGCTGTAACCATATAAGAAGAGGACGCAGCTGACAAGATGGTACTAAAAGTTAACTGTGATACCGAGGCAGCCTATCAAATATCTTGTGATTCAGGCGGGGCCTCCGAATGCGAGTGGTTTCTGTATATTTTAACTTTTTTGATATAGAAGTCCTATATTATTCGTGGAGCTGATCTTGTAAACCCATCTTGAACCCCATGAAAATGAAGAGGGGGTGCTGAGTGAGTATCAAACGATAGAAAAAAGCTTGAAGGAATTATCGCCAAGGGCTGGGTACTTAGGGATTTTTCGGCTTGAATTTTTCTGTAGCCCTTGGTATTACTTTGTAGGGTAGTGAGATTGGAATTGTGAAGATTACTGCATCTCTTGGTATTGCTTTGCAAGATAAAGAAATTGGACTTTAATCCTTCATGTATTCCTTGGTATTGCATTGTAGAGTGGTGACATACAGTCATGTTCTTCCTGCATCTCTTGGTATCATAGTCACATCTGGTGCTGATTCTTCATGTATCCCTTGTTATTGTTTCAGCGGTAGTGATATTTGCCCGCCGGCACTTGCATTAAAGAGATGATAGCCAATCTAGAAGATGTGATAAGGACGTGACATTGCGGGATTTTCTGTATCTACATCCACGAGGATGTGGAATACGACTGAAAGCACAATACCAAGACGTCACATTGTAGTGTTCATTCTGCGAGATGATACATTAGGCATCGATCGGTGAGGTCGAGATTCATCTTTGGACGCATCTCGTCTCTGCCGATGTTCAATGGACGGAAAAATAAACTTTGCAGATAAATATGGAGAGGCAAGGGAGATGAATGCTGGAGAAAGATTCCGGGGAAGTCTATAAAACCCCCCTCCTTCCCCGCTTGAAGTTACCTCGACCAGAAGCACACCAATAGTACAGTAATACATCAACAGAACAATCATCAACAAGAAGATCAATACTTACCACTACTTCACTCCTCCTCATCATTATGGCTCCCAGCATGGATTTACTTCCGATCCTCCAAGAGAAGTCTATGGCGGTTGTGTCCGAGTATTCGGTAGGCAAAATTCTTCAATGCAATTGTACATAGTTAACCAAGATTGTCCAGGTTCCCAGCTCACCTGATGGTTCTGTCACGCCCTATGATGGCAAGACTCATGTGTTCAACATCGATATGCCTGCCTACTCAGACAAAGTCATGTTGACATTCAACAGCGGAGTCAAGCAAACACCCCATGCAGGCTTTACAAGCGGTGCCACAAAGTTGAAGAATATGCTCAGAGACTCCAATGAGTTGATTGTCTGCCCCGGTGTATATGATGGAATCTCAGCACGAGTGGCCCTTCAAGTTGGCTTCTCAGCACTTTACATGGTGCGTTCAAGTTCCCTGGCAGTACTTGCTAGTCATGGGAAAACAAATTTACTGACGTTCAATTTCAGACAGGAGCAGGCACTACTGCTTCCCGCTTAGGAATGGCAGACCTTGGCATAGCTCAACTAGCTGATATGAAGGAACATGCTGAGATGATTGCAAATCTTGATCCTTATGGTCCACCCCTAATTGCTGATATGGATACAGGGTACGGTGGTAAGTGGCATTGCACACAAGAAATCGAATGAAAAAGCTGACATTTTCCCCCCAACCTGCAGGCCCTCTGATAATTGATAAAGCAGTCAAGTCCTACATCAGAGCAGGTGTTGGTGGATTTCACATTGAGGATCAAATCCAAAACAAGCGTTGTGGCCATCTCCAAGGCAAAAAGGTTGTTCCCGAAGCAGAGTTCTACATGAGAATTCGTGCAGCCAAAGCCGCCAAAGATGCCATGAATTCCGATATTGTGTTGATCGCACGCACAGATGCACTACAACAGCTTGGGTATGATGAGTGCGTCAAGCGTTTGCATGTAGCTCGCGATATTGGTGCAGATGTTGGTTTGCTCGAAGGTTACACTTCGAAGGAGATGGCTGCAAAGACAGTACGAGAGTTTGCTCCATGGCCAATTCTACTGAATATGGTGGAGAATGGCAGTACTCCCATAATCACTACTGCAGAAGCACAAGAGATGGGATTCCGAATCATGATCTTTTCTTTTGCTGCTCTCGCGCCGGCGTATTTGGCGATCCAGGAGACTTTTATACGATTAAAGAGAGACGGAGTGGTAGGAACTCCAAAGAATCTTACGCCAAAGGCCCTCTTTGATGTATGCGGTTTGAAAGAGTCAATTGTAGTTGATACTGCGGCTGGTGGTGGGGCTTTCGTGGATGGTGTTTGAATATATATATGAGTAGCTTTATTGGGTTCTTTAGTCTCTTAGTTTGTTTTTTTCTATAACCTAGTACCTGGTCGGTTCTAGATGTTGTTTGAGTATAGATTTCGATATACACACAATACACTTTTACTTATGCTTCTTCATGAGTCATTATTATATAGTCTGCAAATTGGTAAAATAAACTAACTACTCGTATCGTATACCCTTTCAACCGTTACTTTCTGCTCTGTAAGGAAGGTGATAAGGCTATAAATATCTATCCCCAAAACCTAAAATATTCAATTGCCCGGCCTCGGTAACCTGCCCCATTTGTTCTTCGGCCTGTTCCTATCGCTTCAATTGGTTCATTGGTTCATCGCTTATCAGTTTATCATGATGTTTTGAAGTTGGCTTTCAGATGACAGGTTATTTATCATACTACGGATGATAACACTACTGATGAAGAAATGCAAGGTGTCTTGAAAAGGGCTCAGCTCCTCCTTAATCAATCCATCCTTTCCCAGTTATCCCATCTCATGGCAATCTTGTGTGTCATCAGGTCTTGCCTCGAGAGATCTTGTCCCCCTCTGTACCCGTAGTGCCGTAGACGTGTCAGACCTAGAGATGACGTATGAGGTACTCGACAAGGTGAAAGTGCTAATTCGCCGGGTTAAAAAGCTATAAAAAGCTATAAAGCCTTCATCTTCCTGCCAAACTTCCCAATTTCTATTCTCTTGAGAAACAATCAGACTTCCGTTATCCTATCTTAGACATCTTTCCCACAGACCCTACCAGATCACGAAGTATCCTCATTGTTATCATGTCTGAAGAAGGAGTAGAAAAGGTTCCAGCGGAGTATGACGGCGAAAGACTCATGGTACCTAACCTTACCTATATGATCTTGATAGTTGCTTCATGAGACAACTTATTAATATTGTGGGTGGTAGATTGTAGCCGCGGAAGAAGGTTCAGATGAAGATCAGAAGAAAGCAGTAGAGAAGTGAGATTCGCAATAGATTCAATTATCTGAGTATACCACACCCCGTGGCACTAATCATCTTCCACAGGGCCGAAAAGCATTGCAGAGAAATAGGAGGCTACATCGAAAACAAACGCGCAAGCTTGTACCCTGGTTTCACGTAAGTCTTGTTTCCTGTATTTCATGAGGGAAAGTATCTGATTACAGCATAGAGTCGTTTTTAAGAGCGGTGTCGTTCATTCTCTTGCCAATATTGCTGGTGTGACTAGTGAAAATGCTGGTACAGAAGTCAGCACCTGCTGAAGAATGAGAAGATTTTCAAGGATTCATATGGCAGGATTATGGTACTCAGTATCTATAAGAAACCAAATTCTGATTATTCTTTGTAATTATCCTCGGTGTGTGAATAATCAATGATGGATAAATGAATGAAAGAAAGAAAAGAATGAAGCATACTCGTAATATCAATTGAACCCCTCAATGTAGCGACGTTTAGGTAAGGACCTCAGAAATTTCGTGGTTCTCACTCGATGCGTCTGCCACGCAAAGACTCATAACCATAGAATCTCACACTCAACACTTGACGATGAAATGGTTTTCCCAAACCATTCGTTCTCATTCTAAATCAAATCACCGTGGCAGTATCTCGAGGCCCTTTTCTCGGTGTGCAAGTTTTGGTCGATATCCATCACCATCGGCTCATAAATGGTCGCATCCTCCAAGCTCAACAGCCATCGCAGACAATGAGATAGCCAACCTCGCCAGCAAGCCTCTGCATAAACTGAGCTTAGAAGATCTGGTAAAGTTAGTATCGTGTCACCCCATTTTACGCGGTGGCAACACTCACTGATGGGAATCACAGACATGGCCGGCCACCATTATCAACAGAGGCACTCTTTTCATCTGCGAACTTCACCCTTGACCTCCTACCCATCCGTCTTGCACACCGAATACAAGCTCTACGAAACCTGCCTTTTATAGTGGTATCGAATCCGAATATCTCAAAGATTTACAATAATTACCTCCATTCGCTCTCTACACTGTTACCGCACAAGACCATCTCAACATTAGAAGACGAAATACGTTTCACGGAAGTGCTAGCAGATCTTGTCGAGACACATGCGCATACTATCCCTACGCTAGCTAAGGGCTTCCTCGAGTGCCGAAAGTACATCAGTCCGATCGAAGTAACACGGTTTTTGGATGAACATCTTCGTGCCCGAATTGGTACACGGCTTGTAGCAGAACAACACATCGCTCTCCATCTTTCGTCACAGCCACATCAGGCCCAAAATCACGCAGAATCTTCTATCGAACCGTCGTCTTACAATGGTGTTATCGATACAGCCTTGAACCCAGCATCGATCATAAATTCATGTGGGAACTTTGTTTCGGAAATCTGTGAGTTAAGATATGGTGTGCGGCCGAGTTGGATCATCGATGGGGAACCAGATACATCATTTGCGTTTGTACCGGTACACTTAGAATACATCATTACAGAGCTGCTCAAGAATGCTTTTCGTTCGACTGTTGAATCTGGCAGATCCACTGAGCCGGTGATAATAACAATAGCTGCCGAACCAGAGCTCTCTACAAGAGTAACCAACAATGCGGCAGATAAAACTAGTGGAGGTACTATTCTAGACGATAACCCTCCAATCCAGCCCTTTGAAGACCCTGCTCCCGGTGTTACGATTCGTATTCGAGACCGAGGAGGTGGCATTAGCCCAGAGGTGTTACCAAATATATGGTCATATTCGTTCACGACCTTCTCGGACGAAGACGAATTCCCTGGACAAAATCACAACAATAGTAATATGGATGCACTGAATGTTCTATCAGGTGCTGGAGGTGAGACTAGTTCAATTGCTGGTCTAGGATATGGGTTGCCCCTTGGAAGAGCTTATGCTGAATATTTTGGGGGTGGCATTGAGATTCAATCGCTTTATGGATGGGGCTGTGATGTCTATTTACGACTGAAAGGTCTCGGGAGACCAAACAAATAATGAGATATTCCCAGATGGCTTTATCATACCATAGCATTAGGTGGCATTGGGTGGCAGAGAACACTTTCAAGTAATCTTTTCAAGGATACAATCAAAATCTGCCATCTTCAGTCAACTGAAACCATTGCTATCAACTTAGATCCAATCAATCTTTGAGGTGTGGTAGAATTATGGAAGCGAAGTTCGCTGACAGGCCTACTGACGTGGATAAATATCCCCTGCGTCTGAATAGGCGCCGGGCGCTTCATTTGGAACATTATGCAACCCTTTGTTTGTGAACTAACTTCGTTATGAGGCTTCGCATCCTCGCACATTTCATCTCATTTTTTTGCTTTGTATTTTCTGTATAGTGTTGATAAATTTTTTCGTCATGGAAGGTCTTTCTAGTGCATCAGCTGCCATCGCCGTCATATCATTTGCTGTTCAGTTAGCCGAAAGTGTCAAGAAACTAGTTGAATTCTGGAAGGCTGTCGAAGATGCCCCAGGGGAGATTAGTGAACTCTTTTCTGAACTGGAACTCCTGTCAGCTGTTCTAGTTAGAAACCAGAGAAATTTTGCTCGACATAGCCCCTATGATTTGATTGCCGAGCGAATCTTCAGCAAATGTCAAAAAAGGATTGAAAACCTTCATTCGACACTATCTCCTACCATGGTCGCATTTACATCATCTTCTTTTCGCAAAAGGAAATGGGTCGCACTCAAGGTTACTCTGAAAAACGATGAAATCAAGAAGATGCGTACTTCAGTAAGAGAATCTTTGGTGGCTCTACAGATGATTCAGCAAGATGCAATTTCGTATGTTTTTACACCAATGCCCGTTTAATGGGAAGACATTCTGAACTCAACAGGAACATGGTACAAATGGCTCTGAGACACCAAGAAGAAACCTCGAAAGGCATAAGCGCAATCCAGGAGTGCGTTGTACAATATTCCCAAGATCTCAGACCTATGGATAAGGCTACAGCACTACTTCCATCGTATGACTCAGGCATGTTCTTGGAGGGAGGGAACACCATAGAACTAAGCCCGACAAGTTCACATCAAGATAAGAAGATTAATGAGTATCCTTGGTCGACTAATATAGTGATCGACACAAATCATAAAGTCGTCTTACAAAAAGATCCATCTGCACTTTTGGAAACAGCTACGATCTCAGCCAGTGATTTCAAGCGACAGATCACTGCCCATACATCGTCGAGAACTACATCGTGGGAGACCGAATGTCAAACACCTATCTTCTCATTTCGGGTCAGTTCGGCATCGAGCAAGGTTACAAGAACCCATGGATTGGGTTCCCAAGAAGCCGTGAATACGAGAATTGGTGTAGTATTTTACCCAGCGAAATGGCTATATCGTCTTGGCGTGAGTTTTGGGATTCGTATGTCGGCAAGCGTTGATAACGGCTGGATGTTCACATTCTCATCATTCGGTGCCGTTCCAGAAGATGCCTTGATTTTTGATCTTTGTCGACAAGGCAATGTTGCTGGTATCAACATTCTCTTGAATCGTGGCGATGCTTCTCTGGAATGCGAAAATCCACAGGGTAGAACGCCATTGTGGGTAGGTTTTCTCGTGCTCCGTACAATTTCTTGTAAATGACCGCTCACATATTACAGACTGCCGCCTACCATGGCCAAGTGGATGTCATGAGATTTCTAATCGCTGCCGGAGCCAAAAATACAACCAAAAGTACAAGTACAAATGGAATGGACGAGATTTGGAGGAGCACTGCTGTGCTTGATGCTCGGTCAAAAGTTGCTATAACCGAGACTTTGCAGGTTTACGAAAAGGATAAGAATCATAAATATGGTACTATCGGTCGATTAGCCATTTTCTATCGCCCAACTAAACAAATCGACATGCCTCAAGAAGAGATATCAAAGAACATGATATGTGTGTTCAAAGCATTAGCTCCATCTCTACGCACCGGTACTTTTGCTCAAATCGGATATCTCCGGAATATGATATCAGATGGCCATCATGGAAGCCTGATTCATTGGTTGATAAGCAAAATCGAAGGAAATTTGGAGATGTACGAAGACAGCATCACATCTTATTCATTACTACACATTTTAGTTGGTGCCCGATTTCTCCATCGGGATCCACTTTCTGTGAAAATGATTATGGAAAAAACAACAGACTTACATATTTGCCACGGTTATGGGGCTTGGGGTCGATATCAGCCACATACCCCCACAACTCTTGCCATGTACGACTTAGACTTGTTCATTCCATGGCGGCGGCTTCTTCAAGAATCTAAACAAGACATGGATACATTCATCGAGCGGGAGATCGATGCGAAACATTTGAGCTCCATGGGTTGGACCAAAGCAACGCTGGAAGTCTTGTTCAAGCACCAGTTCAATACACCTAGCTATAAGGGAAGGAGAGCCTTTAATGGGTTTCCTGAATGTAACAGATGCAAGCACCTCAATATCAGCGTCGGGATGTTTCGCCTCAAGATAGATTTGGAGTTCAGAAGACAGCTTCGAGAGATCAGAACTGGTCGTGTTCAGATAAGCCCTTACTCGCATGTAACAGGGTCTCAATTACCCTATCGCTTTGTATGTTCTGATGCATGCATTGATGGCATATCTATTCACGATGTATTCGAAAACGATTCAGAGGATTTACCATCATTTCCGCCATACGTCTCCAAGGAGGAAAAGAAACGCACTGAACAATTGCGCTTAGAAGAGAAGGAAGCAACTTGTCCGACTTATACGATGCCTGGGGCGTTCTAAACTTGTCATTTTGACATGCATCTCTGGAAGGAGATCAAATAAACGGATTTCAGTCTCTCAAGCCGATTTAGAGTTCCAAATGGATTCAATAGTTCAAATCGATTGAATATCTCAAACCAAGCTAGTATCTCAAATCAATCCAATGATTCAATCCAGTTCAATATTTTAAATCAAATTAATGTTATAATTCAATTTAGTAACTTATAACAATTCGATATCTCAAATCAAATCAATACTTTAATCTAATTCAATAATTCAAATCAAGATCTAGGCTTACAAGAAAGTCTTCGGGATATAGAGATGAGTCTATCGCCCGATCGAATGATTCTATTTGATATGGGTTGGTTGCAGAAGCGAGATGCATCTGCGGGGCTATTGACACGCACGCTGGATCGACATGGTCCTGGAGATTTTAAGCGCCTACCACGACCGAGTAGAAGGAGGCGGAGCCTATTCTGCACACAGAGTATACAAGATGTATGCCTCATATGAGGCTTCCCGCTCAACTGTCCTATTTCAATACAGTTTATCCTCCACACAATTTTCTAGCATTATCATTCGTCACAGACAGCTTTTCTAGTACTTCTGCTACTTTCGTTGCTGTATCTGTTACTGGTCAGCTTGCAAATCTAGATACTTTTCATACGTCAGTCGATTTTGGATAGCTGTCGAAGATGCTTCTAATAATATTGGGAGTGTTTCGAAGAGGACTTGGACTTCTGTCCAAGATCTCGACACAAAGCCACGAACTGGCGCAGCGTCATTCGTTTTATGATATCTTGGATGATCATCAGCCTTGAAAGTTTGCAATCATATAACCTTATTTGTATGAATGACGTTATTCGAAGATTCGAAATACGAGATGCAACCTCCCATCCTCGAAGTTACGTATACGGACATTCGGCAGCATGAAGGATCGTGTTGCAAGAAGAAGCCGATACTAGTATAGACTACTTGTACGAGTAGAAGTTTATCTCTGACACGAAGTCCACTATAGTATTGATTCAACCCAATGGCCTCTGTAAGCATTTTTGGATGGGTATACAATTGACATGTACTGACTTTTATTAGATGGCGGCCACCCCCAACATCTAACATTCACCAATTCATCCAAGAGACCTCTCATTCCAACAATCCCGTATTCAAAAGCTTGTAAACAACCGAGCAGCACTCGGAGCAGGGCATGATGAACTCGGTGAGATTTCACTAATGGAAAGCTAGTGCGGTTCCTTTCTGACGCGGCGAGACAGACAGCACTTTCTTCAGCAATATCATAATAAGTAATGTAATCACCGCCCGGATATACAAAATATCCCTGGATTTTGAAAGCCTCATTGGCGCGAACGGGATGTATATGGAGATAAAGGACGTCAAACTTATAGAATATTCTCGAATGTACAGACTGTATATCAGGGGGTTCGGAAACGGGGTTGTTCATGCATCAGGGATGAAGGAATGTTTTCTTCCAAGTGGCTCACCAAGATTGGCATGGTACATAGCATCAAGCGATCAGATCTAGCGTCAAGAGGATGGCAATACTTATTCACTCTTTTCGCACCGTGACCGCAAATGTCCTGATTTTCCAAAAATGCTGTTATGGTGATCTCAGTTGGAAAAAGATACTATCTATCAGTGGAAGTACAACAAATAATCTTCATTTTTTCATCGATCTATCAACATCACAGGTTTACGGAAGATACTAGACACAATGTATGATTTGGGAAAGGTTTTTGGTCTGGCAAATATTTTTGAACCAGCTGGGACTTGATTTTGTCACTCGGGAACCAGAAGTTTGGAGATCGAAAAGTGATGGATGGACTCACAAATGGTCATTAGATTGTTCAAGCCAGAATTGACACTTCAGAAACACTCAAACCATGCAATCCAATGGGTTGCTGTCTTTGCGACAGATGTAAGTAGTATACAATTCACCGAATTGGATACTCTACTCGATGAGAAGAAAAAAGAAATTCATATGGACATTGTGGACAACAATCCACTACTAGCAGGAATAATGTCAATATCCAGTCTGATATCACTGCCCCAGTGCCTCACCCAGTGAGAACGAAAAGGCAATTTCTTTGGGTGAATCCTCAAATACCACTATTTATAGATTCCACCCTCCCACGGTATCTACCCTTCCATCGTAGATTCTACCCTTCTAACAAGGTTCTATTGGCACGATGAAACACTATAAGGTATATGGTATGAATAACCAATTGCTTGTAAGCACAACCATATAGTTCTGGAAACATAGAAGATTTAAACCCTTTAAGAAAGTTATAAGTAAGGATCATTTTCCAATATCCTAAAGTAAATCTTTCCATCATCTTTGTCCCCCATCAATTGAGTACAGCATTCAACTGTGCTGGAGGAACAGGATGAACAAGGCTTGTCCTTCTCAATAACAGATGTGTTACTCGTTTGGATGATTAAGCGTGAAGACGTTGCCACTGTTGAGTTTTTAGATAATCCTTGTACTTGACAAGAAGTTTAAAAGATTGACTTCGTCCTCCCAACTCCATCAAGAAGAAATGGCCGACAGATTCGATGGATATCTCGGGAGTTGGTATCAAATCAAAAAGTGTGTCGTATTGGTAATTGAGCAACACTTGCCAACCATTGATAGTCTCGGATGGTTGCTCCGCGTACTTCCGCTTCTTCATGGCTGACCCAATGTCTCCTCTTCGTATAATCAACCGAGGTGGAGTAGTCTGTGGTTGTAAAACTGGTGATGGAGTTGTTGAGTGCCCAAGATCCGAAGATTTTCCTCCAACTCCTTCACAGTGTCATTGTGTGCATATACTTGATCGTGTATCTTCGCCTCCAATACCTCCATAGTGCGATTATGGCCATGCAATTGATCCTGTCTCTTGGCCTCCAATACCTCCACAGTGAGATTATGATCGTGCAAATTGATCCCGAATCTTTTCCTCTAGGTCCTTCACAGTGCCATTGCGAGCATGCACTTGATTTTGGAGGGTTTTTACCTCCCCTCCCAGTAACTAATTGGAATTGGTGAGTTTGGTGATAATCTCTTTCTCTTTCTCCAGATGGGAGACTTTTGATTGAAGAGAAAGATTTTCTTGCGATGCATCACAATTATCTTCGTTCAATCCAGAGACTGTGGATTGAAGTCCAGATATAGTCGATTCAAGTCGGAATATAGTGAATTCTAGATGCTCTTCCAAACCAGAGAAAGTCTTAATTTCTTCTTGCAACTAAATTACCATCCTGTCAGATTCTTCTTGGGCTTTGGTGGATGATTCGACCATAGATTCGACAATATATTTAACCTGAGAAAGCTCTTTCTTGGAATATTTGAGTCGTTGTTTACCTCTAGCTGATTGGACTTCCAGCTCGAGGTTCCTGGTGGTTTGCGTATCAAGAAGACATTTCAGTTCAATTATTGCGGCAGAATTTGACTCGGTTTCCCATTTAGACGATGTAGTGAGCTCGATATGTTTGTGACTCGCTTGCCTTCAACTTATTTTGTAGCACCAACAATGAATTGACCTTGGAAGTCATATCAACCTTGGCAGATTGGATGATAGTTGATATCTGAGCATCCTTAACTCTCAACTGAGCTTGAAGCTCATATAAATCTTTGATCTTTGGCTTCAAATTGATCCTCCATATCTTCAAGGGAGGATAGTGTTTCCCGAAAAGAAGATTGTGTCTCCTGGAGGGATGCATGAGTTCTTTCCAGTTTGCTATTTGTATCTGTGAGAGATTTCTCTGTCTCCGACAAGGATTGATGAAGCTTCGTGACATTCGTATTGTTGTTGTTGTTGTTGTTTGTGAATATATCCATTGAATTGGAGATCTTCTTGATCTGTAAGTTTAAAAGTAAGTTTTGTACATAAGGAAAAAAATAAAAGGAGGAGGGAGGTTAGACGACATACCTCATCTTTGATGAAATCAACAGTATGACCGTTCTCCTGGTGCTCTTGAATCTGTGCATCAATATCCTTTGGCGCATGATGTACCTTTCCTCCATCTGCTTGATGGAATCTTTCCGTTTGTCCAAAGAGGACTTTCTTGCATCGAGTTTGACACTTAATATACATGGCTCTTCGATCTTAGATTGGAGAATATAAATACCAGAACCATAACCCTCAATTATGGTTACAATTCGTACTTTATTTTGTGAAATCGATATCTGGTATTGTTGAATCCGTCTTGATCTTTGCATCTGCGAATTTAATTAATTGAATGTAACTGAGTGAATGTAATTGAGTGAATGTACTTGAGAATGTATTCGAGTGAATGTAATTGAATGAATGTAATTGAGGTGAATGCAATTGAGTGAATACAATCGAGTGAATGTTTTAGTGAATGTAATTGAGTAAATATAATTGAGGTGAACGTTTTATAATATTTCTATTCGAGTATATTACGTGGAAATAATTCCCCAATTATTCAATATACGCTTATATATTATTATATATTATTATATATTTATCTCATTACAAGACAAGAGTCTTACAAATAGTTATATATCTATAGCCTCTATCGCAGATAGTATATTGAAATCTAAATAGATCAAATATTCAAATACTATCACTACACCCATCACTAAAATAGCATAGAAGTACCCTGGTTCTTCTGAACTTTCTTACTACATAGAAAACAACGAGGATGTTTAATGTGATATTTCTCTAAATAGTTGTGATATCTCAACCTACACATACAAATCGGAAACGTCCTAGGACACCGAATGCATCTTTACAAGGTGCTCCGACACCAAAACGAGCAAATGCTAGTCCTTCCACTGATTCGAATCTATCGATACAATCAAGGCCAATATGGTCCGCAGATGATGAGATATTTACTTCTTCAACCTACGAGTAAGCCAGAAGAACTACTTTGGCATATCTGTTATGATGTTTATATGTTTCATAGAATATCAATAAAGGTTTCAAGATTGTGAAATGTTATCGATCTTGCAAAAAAAACTCACTTTTGAGTGTTTTAAATCTTCAGCTTTAGATCGATCTTTGTAATAAAATTCACTAAGAAGCAAATTCAAAACTTCTTAACTTCAACTTCAATATTATAATAACATCAATTTGAACAATACACTTAAGACAATTACTAATATATGGTACTTTGGATAATGGATTGGAACATCTGAACCCTTTAACTCCAATCAACGAAACCACCTCCTCTCAGATCATAGTTACTGCTACCCTCGTCAATAGGTATGTATCCCGATCTTATCTCTTTTGTGTTATTATTAAAGAGTTTTAGATCAATCAAATGTCAAGAACAAACACAATGACCGGCAAGTTGCCTCGAAAGCAACTCATGGGAACGAGAATGGGTAAGGCAAAGAGGAACCATCCAATTGAGAATAGGAAAAAAAAGGTCTATCGAGTCCATTCCAAGAGAAGACCTAGGCGTAGAGCATGTGGTAATAAGTTTCATAGCCATCAAAATGATCAAGATACTGGTATTGACTATATTTCTTTTTCTTTTTTTTTGGTGCGAGCTTTGATGGATACAAACCGCTACCAAAGATATGGAGATCTTCTAATTCCAAGATTGCCTTTCGCTCGAATGGTTAGAGAAATAATGGCAAGTTTGGGACATGGTGACTATCGTATTGAAAAGCTTGCCTTGGATGCTCTTCAAGAATTAGCAGAAGATATCATCGTGCAAGAATTAACTGGTAAGTTAATCTCTAAGTTTATACTGATATTCATACTAACCAGATACTCAGTGGCAAATGTATGCGCAATTCACGGAAAGCGGGTCACACTTCAGGCAAAAGATCTTCAGTTGGGAACCAGACGACCGCTCCATAAAGCGCCGACTATTGAAAGTTTAAGATCCATCATGACTGGAGAAGCGTGGGCTGGACCTTACCATAAACCAGAAAAATAACTTAACCAAAATGTTATTTTGACTCTGATCATGAATTATTGGCAGGGAAACACATACAGAGTGGATTGAATTTGGTTGACACCGATTATGAATTGCTGGCAGGAAACACATGCGGAGTGAATTGAATTTGGCGGAGACAGATCATGACTTGTTGACAGGAAACACATGCGGAGTGGTTTGAATTTGGCGGACATGTATACAACGATCAACACAATGGGACGCGGGATTTCAAATCTTATATTGAATGTGATAGTTTCAAAGCCAAGACGCGAACACCGGCAAGTTTTAATATTAATAGCATTTGCTCATGCAGAAAACTCTCAATAATCATCCCGCTTTAACCAAGGTTTACAGGCATCATAGACGTTCCTCAGAGCCTCCTCCATTTCCACCAATCGTGCAAAGATATCTGCATCAATCCTTCTCAACATTTGCAATGTGGCAACGATGAAGAAATCTGCATACGATGCTATCACATTTCCTTTTATCAGCTGATCTCCTTTTCTCAATTTAAACTCAAGAATCGAATGTGCAACTTACGAGTATCTCCCTCTATAAACGGTCCATTGTTAGCCTTTAACAGTTGCCCCAATTCCCGAACAGTTGGCTTAGCATCTTCCCAGCATTTCTCTCCGCCTTCCTTCTTGCCGTATTCGGATAGTGGCATGCCGACTCTTTTCTTTCGAGTTTCTTCAAAATAAGTACGCGAGGAATCATTTAGAAGGTCTGTGGCAAGAAGAGGCATCCATAGTGGACGGGTTGAAAGTTGAAGTTTGGGGATTAGGTCTTCGACCTGGGAGAGATACGGGGAAATGATGGGGAGAGTGGGGGTAGGGTAGGATGTTTCTAGGGTGGAGGCGATGGAGCGGGAATCTTGGAGGTAGGTGGAATCGGGGAGACGGATAGTGGGGATTGTGTAGGCTATACCGGTTGGGTTTGCGGAAACGCCGCTGTATAAATCGGGTGGGTTAATAGAATGGCGGGGATCAGAATGTGGGAATCACGAACAGGGACTCGAATATGGGTGCTATATCTGGATATTCGACCCAAATTGTCTTGTATGGGATCTCTTTATAATTCAGAACTAGACGTGCTAGGAAGAATTAGCTTGGGAAAGATAGTATAAATAGACTGTTTTCTCGTACCCTTCCAGGCATTGTGTGACCAGGAGGCACAATGACCTTTACTGGCTAGATCGTAGAAAATTATCTCGGAGCTGGTCGTCTTGCTACTTGGTTGAGACATATTGATGTGCCTTTTTAAAATTTGACAATGCTAAATGTTTTTGGTATACCGGTATTATTTGAAGTTCTTGAATGAGAAGCTTGGGAGTTGACTTTGTGAGCTTCAGCTTGAGCTTATATTAACCTCATACCCCGCATTTCGGAGAGGGCAGCCACAAACAACGGTACTGCCTAGGTTACATTATCATACCGAAGGGCACAATCTCACATGCGGAATTATTAATACACTTGGGAAGATCCGTACAGCCAGGCAGTATGCTTGCTATATTATTATCTAGATACTCGACAGCTGCAAGCCAAAAGGTTGTGAGAGACAGGTCACATAATCACGTGCATGTCGTGCATTTAAGGTTTAGCGTGTATTTCCCCGCCATTAGCCCTTTTAATTTTAGTTTCCACCGGTGTAGCATCAACACATCCATCTTCGCATCGTCATAACAGAGTTTTATCAACATCACCATATCCAAAATCTCACATCCTCTTCAATCATGGGTTCCGTTGTCCTTCCTCATCTTGTCACCGGCTGGCATGTCGACCAGGCTATCATGTCAGAAGAAGAGAGACTTGTCGTGATCCGCTTTGGGCGCGATATTGATCCTGATTGTATGCGACAGGATGAAGTGCTTTACAGTATGTGCCATCTTGCTGGATTTTTTTCTAACATATTCCACTTCTTGCAAGATACATCTTATCGGTTTATAAGCTAACTGAAGTTCAACAGAGGTCGCCGAATTAGTCAAAAACTTCGCCGTCATCTACGTTTGCGACCTTGATCAAGTTCCCGATTTCAAAACCATGTACGAATTATATGATCCCGTCACTACTATGTTCTTCTTTCGCAATAAACATATGATGTGCGATTTCGGAACGGGTAATAATAATAAGTTGAACTGGGTGCTGGAGGATAAGCAGGAGATGATAGATATCATCGAGACGATTTACAAGGGCGCAAAGAAGGGGAGAGGTTTGGTTGTTAGTCCTAAGGGTACGTGATTTATCATTTCCCTTTTCTCAGGCCTAGGGGCATGAGGTTGAAGTTTAAGGCAGGCAGCTAATTTTTGGATAGATTATTCGACTAGGTATCGATACTGAAGTGCTCCTCACAAAGGGATTGTGGCTAGAAAGTGTAAGCGGCCTCTGGGTGTTATCGCTCGATGGGCGCGTGAAAGGGCGTTTTAAGGTGGATCGGTCCGGTTGAAGATAGATCCAAAGGAATTCAAAGGGTTGGTCTCACAATGAACTTTTATGATCGTACTTGAAGATGCTAATGTTGCTTAAAGTATGTGAAGGTTTCCGAAACAAGTAGTAAGTTGGTTTCTTATTTGCTGGCGAAAGGATGGGGTTTTCCTACTTTTAGAGCTTTCTCTGGATGTTTCAATCGCTTGATTCGGACACAATTCGTTCTCCCAGTTTGACATGTCTGCGAGTTGGTATTGTTTTATTGCCAAGCGGTAGTACTCTTCTGCTTCTCAGCTTGTGACAAGCGTCCTGTACTCTGTTAGAGGCGAGAATTTTATCGGTGGTACAATCATGCAAATTTTCGCATATATGAATTGCATGAACCAATCCTCTCCGGTTCATCTTGAAAACTCTATGTAAGTCAATGTATTATACCATACAGATTTCATCCGGATGCGCAACCGAATATCCGGGGCTATTATACTATTACCCATCCCCACTGGAAAAACCAATGAGCGATTGACATTCAATACCCCTTTATATTCAGTTCCGCTTCCACATCACTAAAGCTTGAACTCACATGCACTCTTGCATCGAAACGTCAGAGAATAATTCCATGAATTGCGCTCCGAGATTGGCTTGTGGGTTTTACACACCCAATTGAATGATATTTTGCCTCTTCAGATGCGGGAGCTTACTTTCCGCTTCGGCTAAATCGGGAGGTACAATCTTCGCTATTCTACTCTATACCTTTTTTATGTACTTTCAGAATTAGCCAGTACAAAGGCTTTTACTATATCCTCAAGACCGACAATCCCAGGTGAGCTTGTGAGCTTGTGGGAATCACCTTGTCATTCCACAAGGATAATTGTTCTGCAGTGTGCCGAGACCTCTCAAGAATCCTTGTTATTGATCCGGAGGGGTGATGGATTGCCTTTTGGAGGAATTCAAGACGCCCATCTGTTATAATTATCGTTAATCGATAGAAAAAAGGGTTTCAATCCTCAAAATGAAGTCTCTTCTCACAACTCTGGTTTCCCTCCTCTCTTTGACGACGGCCCTTCCCCTAATCTCATCAGACTCTTCGGCTTCACAACCCATCCCAGCCTATTCATTCTTATCTAGTGGTAGTAATTCTAAAGTCGCTGGGCGTTTATTCAACATTGATGGTAAGGTTGAGTATTTTGCAGGTACAAATGCTTGGTGGCTTGCACATCTCTCCTCCAATAGCGATGTCGATACCCCCCTCTCGCAAATGGCTGCCACGGGCTTCAAAATCGTACGCGTATGGGGCTTCGGCGATGCAAATACCCCTCCACCTTCAACCAACACCGATCCGAACCTTGTCTACTTTCAAATCCTCGATTCTACAGGAGCATATACAAATTTTGGGGCAGATGGTCTTCAGAGACTAGATTACGTGGTACATGCCGCTTCTAAATATGGCTTGAAGCTGGTGCTGAACTTCGTAAACAACTGGGTTGACTATGGTGGAATGCAGCCTATACCAACGCTTTCAATTGTTCCGCAACATCTTTTTACACCGACGCCACCTGCCAAAAATTTTACAAGAACTATATCAAAACCAACGTCACCCGCTATCGTTCCAGCACCCGCTATCTTCGCCTGGGAACTCGGCAATTAACCTCGCTGTCACGGTTGCGATACCTCCGTCCTCACCAAATGGGCTACGGATATCTCGACACATATCAAATCACTCGATGCGCATCACATGGTGACGTTAGGTGATGAAGGATGGCTTGCTCCGGCGAATGGGATCGGCGATGGGAGTTATGCATATATGGAGGTGGCGAAGGCATTGACCAGGCAGCGGATCCTAAAATTAAGACGTTGGATTATGGAGTGTTCCATTTATATCTGGATAGTTGGGGATACAATTATACGTGGGGAAATGAGTGGATAGAGCAGCACGATAAGATTGGTAAGAAATTTGGAAGACCAATTATTTTGGAGGAGTATGGAACGCCGTTTCCGTATCATCATTCGGAGACTGAGGGGCCTTGGTATGTTTCTTTCTTATTCTTTCATGGTTTGCAAAGAATGGAGGAGGGGGAGGGAATACTGGCTAATGCGATTGTTTGAAAGGCAAGCTACGGCCCTTAAATCGGGCATAGCCGCAGATCAGATCTGGCAATTTGGCCCGAATGGAACAAGTGTAAAAGCGGAGGCTTTTGGTGATGTTAATACGATTTACTACAAAACTCCGGAGTATGATGTGCTTGGGACGGGTCATGCGAATGCAATGTTAAGGAAGAGGGTTTGAGCCTTGAGTAGGCTGGGGTCTAGGGGTAGTATCGGTGTATATGCATGTGTTGCCTTTTTAATGAGACGGCTCTCTGGTGTTGTGAGGTCTGTTGAGGGGTACATAAAATATTCTTGTGTCCGGCATATATCCTGAGCATATATGTCTTCTTGTGCTGTCTTCCACTCAAAGAGATATAAAATTGTTGCATGCCGTAGTACCAGACAAGAGTCTGAGGCATGCTCTCTCCCCCGTTCATAAGCAAATAGCCCCGAGCTTTTAAGCCTTATACTACGCAAAATACAAGGCTGGGGTCACAAATTCCCGTGATAGTGCGGCACAACATTATTTGGCGACACACACTATCTTACTGTGCAGATATCCGCTTTTGTATATATTTTATGAAGCTGTGAAGACCGAAATGGGAATGGGAATGGGATAGTGTTACATAATGCCCACGGGGTTTGGCTGTCAGAACCACAGTACTTGATAAATTGCCATTTCTGGATTGAAGAACACGGTACCGGTATCACATGTTATATGTTATATGTTATATGTTATATATACTCGGGCTAAGAGCAGAGGCTAGTTCATCAAGTTCCAGTCAAGTTCCAGACTCCCTACATTGTCAACCTAGACTCTAGAAAGATCCGGTTCATGTAGCTGTAGCCTAGAAGATAAGAATTGTATGTGTTGACCTTTTTCTCATCTATAATCCATTAGAATCAAGGAAATTATCCCAACTTCAGTTTTAATATCAGCGAATTTTGTGTCGATAGTAGCCATCCTAAGATGTTGATGACAAATCCAGGTTAGTCTCGGAGTTGAAACAGCTAGGTAGTAAGCCGAGCCGAGGCATCTTCATCTCGGTATATTCCCCACAGAATCGCTGTCTCCCCAGATTCCTTTTAAATAACATCAATACCACTTTTATAACTCCTTTCATATTCTTGCAACTTCAAAAAAAAAAACACTCTACATAACACATTCATCATGGCCGTTGAAAGAATCAGCTCTATCGTCAAGCATTTGACTCCTGGTGCTTCGGGACTCTCTTCAATGTAAGTAACCAATCCAACCCCTTCGCCTATAAACATACTTACAAGTCTGTCAACAGTACCTCGAAAAATGCAGATGATATTGTCATTACACTTGCCGTTCGCACACCGTTAACAAAAGCATTCAAGGGAGGATTCAAGGACACCAAGCTCGATTACCTTATCTACTCTCTTCTCCAGAAGGTCCGGGAGAAGTCCAACCTCGACCCGGCCCTTGTGGAAGATGTCTGCTGCGGAAATGTAAGGAAACCCTTTCTCTCGTACAAGGCAAGACTAACAATAGAATTTTACAGGTCAGCGATGGTAATGCCGCATACAAACTCCGTGCCGCCGTCTTAGCAGCAGGATTTCCCAACACCGCCGCAGCGTCCATTGTAAACCGATTCTGCTCCTCGGGTCTCAAAGCAACGCAAGATATTGCGAATCAAATTGCCGAAGGTAGCATCGATGTTGGTATTGCCATAGGTGCGGAAATGATGTCGATTGGAGGCGACAAACTCGATGGTGCTTTCCATCCTGAAATTCTCAAGTGCCAAGAAGCTGCGGATTGCATGCAACCTATGGGACAGACATCGGAGAATGTAGGAAAGGACTTCAACATTAGTCGTGAACAGCAAGATAGATATGCGGCGCAAAGTTATATTCGTGCGGAACTTGCGCAAAAGGCTGGATGGTTCGATGATGAGATTGTACCAATTGTTGCGGAAGTCAAGGACCCAAAGACTGGTGAAGTCAAGAAGGTTACTTTGACGAGAGATGAGGGACCACGATATGGAACGACATTTGAGAGTCTTAATAAGATTAGACCTGCTTTCCCCGATTTCGGTGATAGGTCAACTGGTGGAAACTCTAGTCAAGTCACTGATGGTGGTACGTAGCACATCTATTCATACCCCCTTTGATAAACAACAAGCTAACATCTTCCCTAGCCGCCGCTGTTCTCCTCATGAAACGCTCCCGCGCCATCCAACTCGGCCAACCAATCCTCGCCAAGTTTGTCGGAGCCACCGTAGCAGGTCTCGCTCCACGAATCATGGGTATTGGCCCATCCATCGCCATCCCCAAACTCCTCACCAAATTCAACATCACCATCGATGATTGCGATGTTATCGAGCTCAACGAAGCATTTGCTTCCATGGCCGTCTACTGCAAAGATGTTCTCAAGATTCCCCACGAGAAGATGAACATTCGAGGTGGTGCCATTGCACTTGGTCACCCATTGGGTGCAACGGGTACTCGACAAATTGTCACCGGTCTTAGTGAGTGCAGGAGACAAAAGAAGAAGATTTTGTTGACTAGTATGTGTATTGGTACTGGACAGGGAATGGCGGGTTTGTTCGTTAACGAGCAGTTGTAAGGATGACATGACATGTCGTGGATAAGTGTTTTGGTTGGAATGCAAATAATATCACATCGGCGCAGATAAAATTGATTATTTTTTGTATATCTTTGAAGGGGGGACTTTCTCCTAAGCCATGGAGTTGGTACGTACCGGTCGGTACTGGAGTAAATGATGCCACTTTATAATATATTTCACTATCAATTAGTCTTCTCTTCACCATTTTGCAAAACGATTAATCTTTTCGCAAAACGTCCAAAAGTACAAAAGGACAAAAAACATACAACAGTGGGGATTCGCTGGTGGTCACCCACCCAACTACTAATCCACCGATCTGAAGCTTGTGTATGGCAGAGCGGACGGGATGCCCAATTCTCTTCAGTCTATGGCCGTATGTAGAAGAGTTATCGTTATGTGGAATTATTATGTACTTTGTTGGGGTGGGTTGGGTTGAGTAATGGCGATAGATTAATAGTATCCAGTATCAACATCAGTATCGGTAAGGTAAGGTAAGATTAAACTAGGTTATATATTGATTTTCTGATCTAGATGTCTAATACTGATATACCGGTATAAAGGAGGATACAGTAGCTTACTGATAGAATGACCTAACTCGAGTACCGGTACAGTAGTTAAACAAGCGAATTCCAAGCTCGCTCTTCCGACTCAATAGCATCATCACGATGTGAAAGCTTATCGGTCTTTAGATGGTATGGTGTATTGTAAGTAACAGTCAAAATAGGCAGTGTGTTGATAATGAAGCTATCATACAGTAGTCACTATGTGCTGCTCATTCCTGAGCCGTGCATCCCATTACGAAGGGTTCCTTTGTGTTTGCATTATATTCTGTACTCTTGTTATGTACTCTGTACTCTCTACTCTATACACATCCGAGTACCGGTACGACCAACAAGCCTCCCGAGTGCCAGGGTCTTGGTCTTCTGTAAGGTCAGCAGCATACGATACTCTGAGTACAAGCTGAACAATAACCCATACAATTATGCAGAATACACGCCAACCTACAACTCTTCCAATGAAAAACAAGAGTTCTTCATCATCTCTTATTATTTCTTCCAATCACTGCATAAGCCAACTATCTCTATTTCCAATATATCAAAGTGGTATAGTGTCTGAAAATAGAAGTAGTAGTAGTACTAGAGTAACTAGGCGCATATGTCTCTCTTAGCGCAACCCCAGTATAAAGCCGGTGCACTACCATTTTCGCGCGTTCTAGTTCTAGTCCTGTATCTTTATCATCCAACCATTTAGATCGACTTGGGATTTTTGGTATCAATTTTTATGTTGGTACGACGCAAATAGGAAAGGTAGGTTTGGAGAAGGGGAGGGAGAGAGGGAAAAAGCTAGTTTAGGTAGGCAGGTATTAGTGGTAGGTAGGTTACATACGGGTTCTTCTTTCTTTTCGTGTCTTTTATACTTTTCACACATTTCTTTCTTTCGTTCGTCTGGTCGTTCTGTCGAGATAGTGAATACAATATCGTCATCAACATCTTCTTCCTTACAATTATTCATCCGACCTTCAGACACCACCTATTCCTTGCTTTTAACCCAGCAAGAAGGTGCATCAAGGTCTTGTTTCTGGTTTCCAGGTCTATTTGGGTTAAGAACACGAAGTATCTTGTTTTAATACTACATTTCTACATTTAATATTTAATATTCATCAGCGACAACCAAATACATACTCACTCCTACCCAATTGTCCGATACCATCCAACCCGCAACCATGCATCTCACCACCGCCCTACTCTTAGCAGCCACAGTCACAAGCTACCTCAGCACCGTCTCCGCCGCTTCCAGCACCAGCAATAGCATCAGCACATCCTCTAAACGCGGGCTCGTCTTCGTACCCAGCACCAAGCACCCCTCCGACAACCAAATCTGGGTCCGCTCCGGCTCAGACCTAACCTGGTACTACAACTATGGCACTGCCGCCTCCCCCGCCTACTCGAACCTCACGCAAGAAGAATTTGAATTTGTGCCCATGCTCTGGGGCTCCTCGACCACCTTCTTGTCCGATGTCAAATCTTTGGTGTCTGGCGGTCGCAACATTACTCATATTCTCGCTTTCAATGAACCAGATGGGTCTTCTTCTACTGGGGGCTCGCAAATCCTGCCTGCGGCCGCGGCGGCGTTGTGGATCGATCAGGTCGAGCCTCTACGCGCCATGGGGATTAAAATTGGGGCGCCGGCTGTGACGGGAGGACCTTCCGGTTGGACGTGGTTGAGCAGCTTTTACAATGCGTGTACGAGTTTGGGCTCGAATTGTACTGTGGATTTCATACCTGTGCATTGGTATGGAAGTTTTGAAGGGTTAGCTAGTCATATTGGGCAGATCCGCGGGACGTATGTTGTCTTCTCTCCTTCCCCATCTTTTCCTCCATCTTTCCCCCGCATTT